>CM037854.1:70034142-70158016 GCA_021234595.1 Delia radicum | reverse complement strand
TTTGAATATCAAATTTATATAGAAATATCTGTGGTTAAAATTAATTTTAAGTTACTCGCATTTAAAAAAATATACAAAGGTTTCCGTTGTTAATTTACGAAGCTCTGGGGCAAACTTTATCATTTTAAGACTATCCAATCAGAAATTTGAGACAATACAAAAATAAAGCGCTGTCAAAGCGTTTGTTTTCTATGATTAAAAAAAAGCATTTGCCGGATTTGGGCGGATTCAATAACATTTCAAATTCATTCACTTGTGAAAATTTTACTATATCATTAATAATGTCAAAAACCTGCGCTTGTGAGCTTAAAACGCTTCCCTGGAAATATTTTCAAAATTTATTTGTGTATTTAATTACAGGCCAATTCCTTTTTTACGTCCAATTACATGTAATTGGGTGTTATTGAGTTATTACCCTGTAATTAATACACGGATATTGTTACTTATCCCCATGTTTAATATTAAAAATAAGCGTGAGCGTAGGCTTGAAATTATTATGATATAAAAAATTTCATAAGTGAATGAATTTGAAAATATATTGACGTCTCCGAAGTCTGGCATATGCAAAGCGTTTGTGTCAATGGTATGAAAAAAAAATCATTTCAAAAGCATTATATTGGAATTGTTTTTGAAGGTTCGGAATAAAGTACTTTGAGAGTTCTTTCCATAAGAACTTAAAGCGGTTTATGAAAAAACACTGTAAAAAACATTGCTTCAAAGCGTTTTTTCTAACGTTTGCAAAAAAATTACTTTAGGAATACTTTTTTACAAAATATATATCTGATTATTTAAAAAACACTGTAAAAAGATTGGTTTTAAAAATGTTTTCAAAATGTTCTAAAGTGCTTTCCCTTCTCTTTTTCCAAAAAGATAACATTTTATAAATACAAATAATTAGTTCGTCAAGATAACAAACAATTATTGAAAATATAAACAACAGAAATGTTTTTCCCAGGTATGGATCCACCACACAGGTTTAATGTATGTTCGTGCATGTTCATAAACATGCATGCATATCCATACATGGATGCATAAATCTCATACATGGAGTGTCCCTTAAAAATATATTTGTCATTACACCTCCTAGTTGTACTACCAAATGGTTCCAAGTGAAAGAAGTCGAGTTTTTTTGGAAAACTTTAACACGTGCTGTGAGACTGTCGAAAATTTACAATTTTGAAAAAGATCATTAACTTATGAAGTTTCATTGTCTTTTTGTCTTAATAAATTTAAATGATATTTTTTGCGAAAATTATGCAGACTTTTATGAAAAGCATGAAAATTTGGTTAAAATTTTTTGACAAACTAAGCTTATTTTAAAATACGAAATCGAATTATAATTTTTCCAACTTATTTTGTTTCTTTATTCACAACTATTATATATAAAAATAGCAACTGACATCGGCCCAATTAAGCATTTTAAAAAATATTTAAAATTAATTTTTAAAAAAGACGTTTTTTGCATTTTTATCAAATTCGTGGGTCATTTTGGAGTCTAGGCTAAAGTGGGTTAATGATATCCGATGAAGTCAGAATTCCATATCTGAATAATTTTGAGTATATTAAATATGTTATGAAATAAAAAGAATATTTTTTCGAATTTTGAGTTTTTTAATATAACCCGATTAAAAAAAAAAATAAACAAAGAAATCTGTCAAATTTGATATTGTCTAAATACAAATAAATAAATTTGATCCGAATAATTGTGAATCGTATATATATAAATGGATTATATTACATTGATTTTATATAAATTTAATACAATTCAATCCAGTGAAAATAAATTTGTTAATTGAATACTGGGGTCTAGATTGGTACCGATTTTAATTTAACGTACAGTTAAATTTTAATTTTTTATGTCCAAACTAAATTTTTGGAGTTTGATATTTAAAATTGTAATCTTAAGATAATTTAAATAGATATTTCCATGAATATTTTCGAGTTGATATTAAAATTTTTAGTAGGATGTTGTGGATTTCAAAACAAAAACGTCACTTTTCCAGAACTTAACATTTTTTTTATTGTTTTTACTTTTTTTTAATTTAATTCTGCTTATACAATTATATTTTGCCAGCCTAATGACGAAAGGTATAACATTTTGCAAGATACACAGAAAAAATTATCAAATTAAAATATCTAATTAAAGATTTGATTTAATTTAAATTATGTTTCTAAAAAATATTTGATTGAAACAATTAATATTTTAATTGACTTTAAATATATATCATACACTCTATGCTTAAATATAAAATTTTCAGTATAAATACCAAATGCATGTGAAGTTTATAAACAAAACAAGCACTCACACAAACATACAACCAGACGCAGCATTACCAAAACACACATACCAACGTATCGTTCACAAACTTTTCTTGTGAGTATCATATTTTTTTTTGTAAAGGGTCCGCCAAATAATTTTTTTTTTTTTTTTTTTTTGAACTCCTGAACCAATGGACTTTGTATGGCGTCATACCAACTCAATGATGTCTCCGAAATGTTCAATTGCTGAGAACGACGGTGAATTGATGTTGATGGCGCTTCACGCACACTTTCTGCCACAGCAGCAATATTCTCGGGTGTACGCACTGTTTTTGGCTTTTCACGCTTTGGTTTATCGATAAGGATGCCAGTTTCTTTCACTTTTTTCACAAGATAACGAACATACGGACCATATTCGTTCAGCGGAAGGATAAACTAATTATCTGTCAAATCAGACATGAGCTAAGTGTTACCATTTACGAAACAAGCACTAGTTGAAAAAAAACGTTAGATGGCGGACCCTTTACAAGTTATTTATAACTGTTTTTCCTTTTTAATTTTCAATAAAAGTTTTAATCAATATAATCATTGCCGTGATAGGTGCAAAATCAAATAAGATAATAATTGACTTAATAAATTTTTTAATTGAAACCCGTTTTAGTTTTTTTCTGTATACAATTAAATATGCCGTTTTGCGAAAAATTACAGTGGCAAGTAAAACTTCATTTTACTATACATGATGTCCTATTTAACTATATTAAAGTGTACAAAACTGGATCACATTATAAAAGATTTATATAATATTATTTTTACTCGGGAATACACTATCTCTAAAACTGGCCATTTTCTGCCGTCTTGCGGCACGGGTTAACGTTATCCAAAAAAATCGGTTTCTTAAATTTGGAACCATTTTCAATAAAACTAGGGGGTGTAAAGAATGCAAATCAACAAATCGTTATTTTAAGGGACATGCATATCTACATACATGATCATACGTGTTCATACATGTTCGTGTACATACGGGTACATACATGGAAATATAACTTCAAATTTCGTTAATGCTCATATATGTAAGCATGTAGAGTTGTTAACTGTAACGGTTGTGGAAATATCGCGTTTTAAAATATGAAAAAATCGAAAATTTAACAAAATGGTCGTACTTCAACGTCCATATATTTCTAACGGTTAGGAGCAACGAGATTCATTGATTCCTCATTTTAAAGGTACTTATATCGTAGTTTTATTGGTTCAAAAAAATAATTTACTTCTTGATGGTAAAATGCTTTTTTTCTCAAAATCCGTAATTCAAACCGCTGTATTTCAAAAAACTGGGTTTATAAAATTTTTAAAAAAAATATATGTTAATTATAAAGTATTTCTCTATACAGTAACCAAATTCCTTAATATAGCTTTTTGAACCGCGGTTTTTAAAAACAATGCATTTTGGCGTGAAGAAGTGAATAATTTGTGTGTACTTGTAATACCACAATTTAAGGAGCTTTAAAATGAGGTATCAATGACTCTCGTAGCTTTAGCCGTTAAAACAGCTAATTTTAAAATTTTCGAATATTTTTCATAGTTTGAACCCGCTGGAATTAGCTGTCCTAATTTTGGACTAGGTTATAGTTAGATTATGTTCATCTTCTATACCAAGTATGGTTGAAATCAGAAGTTGTGGAGAAAATCGAGTGGTTGATTTTATATGTTTTCAGTCTTTTGTAAAATTATTTTAAAAACCTAAACAAAGTCCTTTAAATTATGTTGTTTAGGTTTTGAAAACGTTATAAAATACCAGCCTGAGACGGTAAGTCATTGGTATCATTTTGGGTCATTGTCACAACACTCTAAATGTCTAAACCAGAATGTTATACAAACGGTTGAAAAAGCTGAAGTTTGTTTTCAAAGCGCTCTGAGCACGGTATAAAATACCGTCTTCACACCGTAAAACCTGTTTATCGTTTGGGTCGTTTTCAAAACACTTTTAAATTGTGAATCAAAATGTTTTGAAAATGATTTCTACCACCTTTTAAAGTGCTTTTAAAACACTTTCATGATGGTATTGTTCTACCTGGGTACTTAAATGCAATACTATTCCGTCCTGATTATGTGTTTTTAGAAAAAACACACTAAATTGTTTACATAAACTTTTCATACAGTAAAAAAAGTCATCCAAAGTGTAAAACGATCAAGATTATAAAAAGGATTATCATAACACAAGGGAACAAAATTGAACTTTTTTTGTGTTGATTTGAAATTTGTAGCAAATTTTTACTAATTTGAGGTCGCTGATTTCAAATCTGCTCTTGGTTTTTCTCTATCAGCTCGACTTTTCGAGATATACCGTTATGTTCAAAATTAAGGCACTTCCGCTACATATATTGGAATAACTTGAAAACGGTTCACCATATTAAATTAAAAAAAAAACCGAAACTCGCAAACAATATTCTCTTTTAAGCCGTGCTTACATTGTTTTTAAATTTCCAAGTAGTTTTAGAGATATCATTCAAGTTTTGAAAAAAAAATTAAAATTTTTTAAAAAAAAAAAAATTTTTTTGTTCTTTAAAAATTCCTAAAAAATAAAAATGGGATAAAAATCACAGTTTTGGTCTAGAAACAGTTAGTTAAATATATTTCGAATGAAATGAGCTTTGTTTCATTGCAATCGGTGCACAACTTTTGATTTTGTTCACGATTTGCTGAATTGATATAAATCGCGATTTCCATACAAAAATAACATTTTCTAATGTGTAAGTGTTTGTATGTAATAAGTTAGTTTTTTATGATTCTAAGAATTAAAAAAATTAATTAATAAAAAAAGATTATTTCATTTTTATGGTTGCGGTAGCAAACTCATAACGCCTATAAATTGTATTGTTCCTTTATGACACCTAGTCAGTTCACAGTCAATTAAAGAGAAAAAAGGAAAGTGCACTTGTTTTTATTGATGTGTGGTTTACCGTTGGTAACGGATGATTTTTTAAAGAAATTCCCCTTAACACATGTGTTCATTCATAAGTGACTGTCAATAAAATTGTGGATATAATTTTTTCTAGTACTTCAGTAAAAAACTACGAAGTATTTATATGGGTTCATTCAACCAATTTTTCTCATTCAACAAGTGTTTACGAAAGCGAAAAGTATAACGACAAAAAATATTAAAAAATTTAACCTACAACATTTCATCAGTGAACACAAAAAACTTTTGATTTTTATCCCTTGTTTTATTTATTGAAAATTGTGTTACTTTGAAATATATGTCAAAATTGGGCTATGACTACGTCAAGAAACACCTGTAAAAATCAATCCCAACTATTTTTGTAACATATGTGGCGAATACACGTTTATAAAAAATAGAAAAAGTGTGTCAGATTTTATTAAAAAAATTTATTTCGACTACTTCGGATTTACCATGGAAACCCGTGACAAGTACTGGATTCCTAATACTGTATGTAAAAACTGTGTAGAGTATTTAAGGTTATGGGCAAACAAGCAACGGACCCAGTTCAAGTATAAAACACCAATGATCTGGCGGGAACTTTCGAATCATTATGATGATTGTTATTTTTGCGCTGTCAACATAACAGGCATTAATAAAACAAACCGGTCTAAATGGATTTATCCTAACGTGTTGTCTATTACCCAACCAGTCCTGTACTCTAGTGAGGATTCAGAACCACAACCATCTACATCTACACACAATTTTCACGACTTACGACAAAATGTTCCTTCACCAATTTCTGAATGTGGATCAGATGACTTCCATTTAGATATTTCTTCTGAACGCGAGCAATTTAATCAGGAGGAGCTTAGTGATTTAGTGAGAGACCCTGGACTCCCTAAAAAAGCATCTGAAATTCTTGCTTCTCGATTAAAGCAAAAAAATCTGTTAACCCAAGGAACAACAGTTTCATACTACCGTAACAGAGCATATGATGGCGGACTATTGCTGGAGCATTAAAAAGAATCACTCTAAACAAGATTATTTAAGAAAATCTTATAAAAGAAAATTTTTCGATGAGTTGTAATTACATTGTATATTTGTGTATTAAAATTTTTTATTTTTCTTTAAAATTCTCTTTTTGTGTTAAATTAAAAAGTATAGCTGATAGAAATAAACAAAATCAAAAGTTGTTATTTTTGTATGGAAATCGCGATTTATATCAATTCAGTAAATCGTGAACAAAATCAAAAGTTGTGCACCGATAGCAATGAAATAAAGCTCATTTCATTCGAAATATATTTAACTAACTGTTTCTAGACCAAAACTGTGATTTTTGTCCCAATTTTATTTTTAGGAATTTTTAAAGAACAAAAAATTTTTTTTTTTTTTAAAAATTTTAATTTTTTTTTCAAACTTGAACGATATCTCTAAAACTACTTGGAAAATTTAAAAACAATGTAAGCACGGCTTAAAGAGAATATTGTTTGCGAGTTTCGGTTTTTTTTTTAATTTAATATGGTGAACCGTTTTCAAGTTATTCCAATATATGTAGCGGAAGTGCCTTAATTTTGAACATAACGGTATATCTCGAAAAGTCGAGCTGATAGAAAAAAACCAAGTGCAGATTTGGATTCAGCGTCCCAAATAACCTTAAAAACAATATTCAGTTCTTAATCAACAGAACCATTGTTCCCTTGTGTAATCTACCAGATTGTAACGCTATATAAATACGCTATTATTTATCTTTGTTTTTATAAAATTTCACATTAAATATTTATTAGAATAATTTAAATACACATTGATTAAATGTTTGAAAGCAAAGTTGATTTAGCTTTATTACGTCAGTATCTTTATCATATTTAAAAAAAAAACTAGTTTGCCAACGTTTCATGTTATTTATCTTCATATCGTCTTTCCTAGATTCATTCTAAAGCAACTATTGCTGTGAAAACCGATTAGTCTCGCCATTCGGCTTTAGTATCTAATTTACATCGACCTCAAATTCAAATCAAATCCTGGTTTGCGATAACTTTTTTTATAATATCCCAGAACTTATCTGGAAGTGATAGAAGCGTATTAATTACATTAGCCTTGTTATTATTTTAACTTTAAACTTTTTACATATTTCTCATTTTTCAAAAAAACTGAATCGCGCATAAAACCGTGGATTTTTCGAAATTCGCTAAACTAAACACGCCAATCTGTAAGTAGGTCCATAAAGTTTTTAAATGCAAAATTTAATTGAAATCGGAAAACTCAAGTTCAGATTTTTTTCTGTGATTAGCGAATTTTTTTCCAAATTTACCAACTGGTTTTCAAAAATTAGTAAAATATTTTGCTAAAATCAGTAACAAAAATTAGTACAAAATTCAGTAATTTGTAAAACGAGAATAGCAACAAATGTTACTACAATAAAAAATTGTACTAAAAATTAGTACAAAACTGAACATTTTTTCTGAGTGTATTTTAAAGAAAGTTAACAATAAGCTTTAACTTTCTATGGTTTTATTAAAGCAGAAAAATTATGTATATATAAAACTGAAGGAGATCCCAAATCTCCCAAAAGCCTTTAAAAATTTTCTAAAACGGAATTTTTTACATTATTGCTGTCTTGTCCACATTTGAAGCGATTTTCAAAAAGGATAATGCTATCTTATTTAGACTAAATTGGAGGACCTTCTCCCGTTTTAAATTTTGCAATTTCGGTGGTGCACTCGGAGAAAAAGTTGGTGAAAGTTCAAATTTGAGTAAAAATGTGGTCGACATCGGAGGGGTCTGGGGGAGACCAATATCCAAATGGGAAATATAATTTCCATAAATCGCAACAATATAAATAATATAAGTGTTCCTGAAGAAACTTTAAATTAGTCTTTCAGAAAAATATAAATACTATAAGTGTTCCAGAAGATACTTTCAATCTGGAGGTAAAATAGTCTTGCCACCTTTTTGACTAAAAAATTACTAAAATAAACTTTTTTATAATTTACAGCATTTTATCTTAAGCGTGAACAAGATTATTACATTGAAGTCTTTTTTGCTTAATTAAATAAGTTGTTCTTAATATCACCAACATTTTTTAAATCAATCGGACTTAATTTGCCTTTTCTATTGACAAAAACCTGACCAGGTCATTGCAAAAATTCAAAATTTTGGTTTTCAAACGCGGATAACTTTTACAATTAAAGAGATAAATATGGAGTTAGCATATTTATTGTTGAAAACTACAAAAAAATGTTTCAGTTTTGAAAATCGCTTGATAAATATAAATTTGGCAAGCTCTAAAAATTATTTAATACACGAGGTTTCCTACTTTGGAGTCTAGTTGAGCAGCGCCGGATGGATCTTGTGGGCCCTTCATTGAAAATTAACCTTGAAATTACGTTTGTTCTGGCTATATGAATTTTCATGGCAATCCGATCAGCCAGCAAGAAATGGCTGAATAATTTTTTAAAATATTTGTGATAAACCCCAATGTTCAATATTGCAAAGAAGTTGAATATTTAATTTCAGGACATTTTCAATGAATTAGAATTTTGCATACAAAATTTTGCTCATTTGAATGTCTAGTTCGTGACAATGATAAAATTTTTAACATGCATACAATTTATTATACAAAACTAAGAAAGGAACATTTTCAACTTCCTCGTTGCCGACATGATTGTACTCAAATTAAAAATAATTTTGTTTAGTTTTATATTTTTCAAAAAAATTTCATAATTTTGCCATAAAATTTCAAAAAATTAATCAATATATACTAAAAAAAATGGGGGGTAATGCCGGTAATTTCAAGCAATAGATACCGACCGGTGCTTAGATACCTATTGGAGTTTGTTCGTGTACACGGTAGGTATCTAAGCACCGGTAGGTATCTATTCTTTAAATTACGGGCCTAAATGATGTAAATATAAAAACAGTGATATTTCAAAACTGCAAATGAGAAAAAATTTCAGATTTGGATTCCGGGTACATAGGTCTACATATGTAGTTCAAAGACAGGTTATTTTGGTTGTTGAGTAGTGTAGTATCAATATGTTCTTATTTTTTAATATTTAATTAAACTGGTTCTAAGCTAATACTACGTAGGTGTTAATCGACTAGAATCTTTAAATATTTATTATCAAATCTACAGTTTTAAAGGGTGGTTAAATTGTAAGGGCCGATGTTGAATGTGAACCACACCTAAACGCCAAGTTTTTTTCCGAATTTTATTTGACATTTCTCTATTTCAGACTAACTCAATTTGAACCATGGAGAGATAAACAATCCAACAACGTGTTAAAGTTATCCAGACTTATTATGAAAATGGGCGTTCAAATCAAAATGCATATCGTGCACTTTGTGATTTTTTTGGTCAATTTGATCGTCCAAATGTGCGTACAATCCCAAAAATCGTGGAAAAATTCGAGCAAACCGGGTCTGTAGAAGATGTGAGAACACCAGTGCATGCTCGTACAGCTCGTACTGCAGAAAATATTGCTGCTGTTCGCGATAGTGTGGCTGAAGAGCCGTCCACCTCAACTCGTCGTCGTGCCCAACAATTGCACCTCTCACGCTCGTCGTTGATGAACATTATGCATAAAGACTTGCATTTACACGCTAACAAGGTGCAATTGGCTCAAGAACTAAAGCCTCTTGACCATTCCAAACGTCGTGAATGGGCAGAATGGTGGCAAGAAATGGCAACAGTGGATGATCAATTTTCGAAAAAATCATCTTCAGTGATGAGGCACATTTTCACCTCAGTGGATTCGTCAATAAACAGAATTGCCGCATTTGGGCGAATGAGAATCCAAGAGTGATTGTCGAAAAACCAATGCACCCACAACGAGTGACTGTTTGGTGCGGTTTATGGGCTGGCGGCACCATCGAGCCGTATTTTTTCCAAAATGAGGCCGGTCAGGCAGTTACTGTGAATGGTGTTCGCTATCGTGAGATGATAACGAACTTTTTATGGCCCGAATTGGAAGATATGGATGTGGATGATATGTGGTTTCAGCAGGACGGTGCCACTTGCCACACAGCTAACGAAACAATGGCTCTTTTGCGCAACAAAAATTAATGGACGTGTTATCTCACGTAATGGCGATGTCAATTGGCCGCCAAGATCATGTGATTTGACACCGTTGGACTTTTTTCTTTGGGGTTATTTGAAAGAAAAGGTGTACATCGATAAGCCAGCAACAATTCAAGAGGTAAAGGATGAGATAATTCGGCACATTAACGGCATAGAACCTCCATTATGCCTCAGCGTCATCGAAAATTTGGACCATCGGATGGAGGTGTGCCGCCGTGGTCGCGGCGCCCATTTGGCCGATATTTTGTTCCATACATAATTGAGTAATACCAATATATCATAATAAAATAAAATTACAATAATTTCCTAAATAGTTTGTGTTTTATTCAAAATCAACATCGGCCCTTGAAATTTAACCACCCTTTATTTAATATATTATATATTTAGCGTTTACAATTGTCCATTTTGACAGTTGCGACGTTTCGATTTAACATTAACTAATTTTTGTAAGCAAACTAAAAAAACAAACCTTAGTAAAATTTTTTTAACAAAATATAGTATACAGAAACAATTATGGGCCAAAAATATCTAATTAATCGATTGTTTGAATATCAATGGCAATTTAAACAATTTTTTTAATTGAGTCAATTAAAAAATTTATTGAATTTTCTAATATATCCATACAGTGTTGACAACATGTAAACAAAATTTTAAAAATTTGGCAAACTATTTTTTTATTTTATTTAGATTAAATAATCAAACAAAGGTTTAATTATATCAATATATTATTTAATTTGTAAATAAAAAGAAAAAAAAATCGCAAATGATTAACTTTTAATAAGTTGAATAGTTTACCCATTTCAAATACACGCAAAATCGTAGTTATGTTACTAGAGTTTGCAACACTCTTTTTGTTGAGATATTCGTGTAGGCACGAAAACTTAATTTAGTTTCGTGTTCATCTGTGGTAATAAAAGTGCACATGTGGAATTAAATAAACCTTATCGAAAAAGGACAATTAAACTATTATTTTGTAAATAATTAAAATTTCAATAAGTATAAGTGTCATTAAACTATCATTTTAAAGTTGTGTGTGATTTTTTTAAGAAAGCAATTCAATTACAAGAAAAAGTTCAAGACAAGCAAAACAAAAATGTTGTCTTTACTTTTATTTGTTTTCTTATACGTCGAACTTTTCTATAGTGAACTTCTATACAGTGAAGCTTTCCCTATAATGAATTAATTTTAAAAACACAGCTTTTTCGTTTCAATTTTAGTGTTTTTTGATCTCCTTATAATGAATTTCCCTACAGTGAATTTTTCTTTACAATGAACAAATTTTGCTGATGTAAATTTGAGTCACATGCGTTTTTGTCACCATATAATGAATTATTTCAAAAAAAATTCTGTTACGCAACACTGTGTACTGAGAATAAAAAAAAATATAATGAGGGAAATCCCCAAAATATAAAAATTAGATCAAACAAAAAAAGTTCCATCAATAACAATTTTGACAGCAGTTAAACGTGTTCAGTGAACAAAAATGACGCAGCGAAGTAGCATTTTTCTTGAAAAAAAAGTTATTAATAATTAATAAAGCTGAAGAAGGAGTAACAAAAAAAAAAAAAAGATATTTGCTAAGCAGTTTGCAATTCTTCCCAGCACTTTATCAAATATTTTAAAAAACAAGGAAGTAATTCTAAAAAATGTAGAAGAATCTTCCTATATCTGGATTATTAAGGAAGCAAAAAGCCGAAGAGTTCGCTGATTCATTGGGACACGAAGATTTTGAAGCAAGTACAGGATGGTTGGACAAATTTAAAAAACGTCATGGTATTGTTGCAAAAACCTTATGTGGGGAAAGCACTGATGTCAACATATGAGATCGTGATGAATGGGTAATGAACGTTTTACCGAGATTGATACAAAAATATAATCCAAATGACATCTTTAATGCCGATGAGACAGGTTTGTTTTACAAATGTTTACCAATAAAACACTAACATTCAAAAATGAGAAATGCTTTGGTGGAAAACAGAGCAAAGATAGAATAACTGTCCTAGTAGCAAGCAATATGACTGGTTCGGAGAAGCTTAAACTGCTTGTTATAGGAAAAGCCAAAAATCCTAGGTGCTTTAAAGGAGTAAAATCTCTCGATGTGCATTATGAGTTCAACAAAAAAGCGTGAATGACAGGCGACATTTTTACGAAATGGTTTTTGCAACTTGAGAAAAAATTCGCTTCTCAAAAAAGATAAGATTTTACTTCTTGTGGATAACTCCACTGCGCATCCTAAGCAAGTAAAAGATAACTTGGAAAATATTGAGCTTGCCTATTTTCCTCCCAACATGATTTCGTTACTTCAACCAATTGACCAAGGCATTATCTACAACATAAAACAACTTTACAGAAAACGAATTTTGAAAGACATATTGACACAAATGGAGGAGAACAAACCTGTTGTGGTCATATATTTGCTTCAAGCCATTCGAAACTTAAGCACAGTTTGGAATGTCTATGTAAAACCAGAAACAATTGCGAACTGTTTCCGAAATGCAGGATTTTTGAAAGATGGCATGCAGACTCAAGCTAACCATTGGGATGAAGAAGACTTTCTTTCATTATCTGATTTGGCTGCTCTACATTCTTCATTTAGGGAAGCAACGAACATTGATGCATCATTTGAAGACTATGTCAATGTTGATATTGATGTGCAGACCATGGGCATCCCGTCCGATGAAGATATTCTAACCAGTGTTCTGGAAAGTCGTGGAGTTCCGGCTATCCTAGGTATTTATTTATTAGTTTTATATTCATAAAATAAATAAAAGTGTGATGTACATTACTTTCACATCTACATGAAGAAGAACTTGCCTATGAAGAATTGGCAGATGTCAATAAGACGTTACCGAGTTTCTTCATCAATTGACGTACTTCGAACCTTTGTGGAGATGAAGTGTAACGTGCCGAGCAATGTATTTAAATCTCTGAATGTATTAGAAGGTTTTATTGAGGATGAAAAATGGAAAACTGTAATCCAAACTAAAATACCTGATTATTTAAAAAAAAAAATTGAAACAAATATAATTTCTGTATAATGAAGTTTTGTATATAATGAAGTGATTTTCTGGTCCCATGTAGATTCATTATAGGGAAGTTCGACTGTAATACATTTTTATATTAAAAAGCTTCAATTTTATTATAAATAAAATGTCATTTTAATTTACAAAGCTACATTTCTTTTTTTATTTAATGGGGGCATATAACAAAAATAAAAAAATTCGAGTTTTCAATTAAAACTACCATTGTTTTCTTCCCAAGTTTCAATTAAAGTTTTAATCAATTTAACTAAACTTTTTAATTGAGGTTGTAAAGAAAAACAATAATTCTTTTAATTGATATTATTATGATTTTAATTGAAAGAGTTTTAATAAACTGTCTGCAAATTTTTTAGTTAATACTATCATTTCAGTGGTAGGTGCAAAATCAATTAAATATTAATTGATTCAATAAAATTTTTAATTGAAACCCGTTTTTTTTTTCTGTGTATTATTTGATCAAATTATGCACCCAGAAAACAGTCTCAGTTGTAGCCACCGAATTTGTTATCAATAGAATTCTGGCGGTTACCACAACTATCGTAATGTTTAATTATATTTTTAGTCGTGAAAGCTAATATTCAGTTTCTTAACCCAATATTACATTCCAAATAAATATTATTACGTTTCACAAAATTTTAATGCAATTGAAAAACTTTTTTGATTTTTCTGGTATTGAACCGTGGCCTTCCGATTAATAGTCCTCTGCCCCACTGATTGCACCACAATCGCTTTTCATTTTTATTGCCTTATTTGCTATTTAAACATTTGAATATTTTATTTTAATTTAAAAAATTTTCCGAGATTTGAACTCTGAAGTTCGGAGTACAAGCAAGCTCTCTATCCACTACTCCATAAACACTTATAAATGTTGAGTGCTAAATTTGAATTTAAATATTTGTTAGGAAAACAAACATTGTGTCAAATTCGTTTTCCAATACCAATCATTTGTTGCTTCTTAAAGCAATACAATCCACAATTCGGTTGGTACCACTGAACTCCTAATTTAGTGTCATATTTGATTGCGAATATCGTATTTGCAGTAACCACTTTTCATTATCGACAATTTTTTTGAAAAAATTTATAGATGGTACCAATTCTCTTGTATTATGACGTAATTTTATTTGAAAAATTGATTGGAAATACCAATAAATGGATAAATGGATTGTTTTTTAGTTCCTTTTTCCTCTTTTTAAATTCCAGTGCAGTATCTTTGCTTAATAAATCGGTTATTGTTAGTTCCAAATAAAATAACGTCATATCAAATAAAATTTAATGGTTTAGACCGAATTCCAACCAATTCTTTTTCTGGTCGTATATAAACATGTGTGCTTAATTCGAAATAACATTCAATTTTATGTTTTCTTATATAATTTCGTCAGCACTAATAAAATTATACAACTTAGATCTTATAGATAATTGTTAAAGCTCTGCCTATTATGAAGGCTCTAGTTTTTCTAAAACTTCGGGTTCTGATGAGATCTTTAGCCAGATCGAAATACTAGTATCAACCTAGCTAATATATTTGATTTGCTTTATTTTTGTAAATATGTGGAGGTTGAAAGCTCGTTCTAAATTAAAAATGACATAAAAATAATCTCGATGTGTATAACAACAAAAAACTAATAGAACTGTAGTAAAATTTAAGGGTCTATGAAATAACTCCCACGAAATAAGTCCCACTTTTAAAACGAAATAAGTCCCATCAAAAATTGCTATTTTGAAAGTGGGAGTTATTTCGTTTTTAAAAGTGGGACTTATTTCGTCAATTGATGGGACTTATTTCGTTACGCGTTTTTATTTTAAGTGGGACTTATTTCGTTTTGAGTGGGAATAAATTCGTTTTGTAAAGTGGGAGTTATTTCATACCCCTAAATTTATATTTTGGTGGGATTTATTTCGTTTTAAGTGGGACTTATTTCATTTTCATAATTTTGCATTTTAAGTGAATGCTTAATAATTTTTCCCGTTATTTGTTGCTCTTCACGTTGTTTCTCATTGAATTTCATAACTACTAACCGAAGATTTAGGAAAATTGAACGCTTTAGATAGATTCGAATCATTTATAAAATATTTTGAGAATAAATGGATGCAAAAGGTACAATATTCCCTTTTACATAATATTTACAAAAAGGTGTTATGATTTCATTATTACAGATCGGTCCACATAACTTTTCAGTTTTCGATTCTGAAATCCGCACTACGTCTGCAATAGAAGCTTACAATAGCGTCATAGGAAAAAGCATTCCAAAGAAGGCTACTTTTTTCAAATTTGTAGCATTTTTACAGATGCAAGAATTTGAAAAAGTAAGAAAATTTGAACTATTGATGAATACCAATGGTAGTGTGGGAAAAAAGCGTATTAAAAAGTCCTGTGTTTTGAAAGCAGATATGATTTCGAAATTCAAGAATGATCTCTTACAAGGTACTATAACTCCTTCTAAATTCCTTGACCAACTGGCGTTATCAAAAAATAATTTAATTGTACAAATGGAGCCTGATGAAGATCTTTTAGAAGAATTATCATATTTGGAAGAGGACATTGAAGACGAGTCGTTAAACCATATTGAAACCAACCAGAATACAATTAATAATAATATGTGCGTGGTTTGTTTCATAAAGCAGCCAAATATCTTATTTTTTCCTTGTAAGCACTTGAAAATTTGCAGTGAATGCTGTCTTACAATGCAAACTCACAAAATTGATCAAACCAGTAAACTAGTATGTCCATTCTGTCGTGCAGAAGTTCATGAAACCCTTCAAATATTTATCTGATAAATAAATGATTTTTTATGGAGGGGTGCGATAGAGCCATGAAATATAAGGCCATTATGGCTTTATTTCTCATTTTTTTCTTATGCAAAAAGTTATATATTGGACATTTCGTAAAAGGGACAACCATAATTTTTTGTCCTTATCTCTCATGGCTCTCCTTTTTTTGTTATTAATTACTTTATACTTACTATAATAAAAAAACTTTAAAGAAATGTGTACAAATAGGTACCGAACTTAACTACTGGAAAAACAATATTAAAAAAATTGTTGACGTAATTACGTATGTATGTGTTTTATTATATTTTTAGTAGGAAATTGGAATTCGTGTTCCATGTTTTCTAATATCACCATTACAAAATACAGCTAATCCCAATGCCACGTTAAAACTATAATACCGTCTACCATGCACTGGATCTTCAAGCCATTTATAAAGGTCGATAATTTTAATCTGATGGTCCTTCCGAAACGGTTTCCATCTTAATGATAAGAACAATTGATCTGTACTTAATCCATTTACGAATCCAAACGTTGTTACTAGTAGGCGTTCTCTATACGTTCCTTGACCGAAAAAAGAATTAATAATAAATTCTGGAACTCCATCAAAATTCGTAATATCCATTCCATTAAGAAGCCTTCTGCAAGCTTGCATACGATTTTCTTTATTATTCCTCTGCTTTGATTATTCATATTATTCGACGTGTGTTTTTTTCGAAGAGCCAAATACTTCTTATTTGAAATCGCATTAAACAGTGAAAAAGTGGGACTTATTTCGTTTATGAAAGTGGGACTTAATTCATTTAAGAAATATATTATTCAAGGGGGAGTTACTTCATTTGAGTGGGAGTTATTTCATTTCAAGTAAATTTTTAAATCATTTCATTTTGGTGGGACTTATTTCGTTTTCAAAAGTGGGACTTATTTCGTGGGAGTTATTTCATTTTTTAAGCAATTTTGGTGGGACTTATTTCGTTTTTAAAAGTGGGACTTATTTCGTGGGAGTTATTTCATAGACCCAAATTTAATTGTATTAAACGAATTTTGTTGTGAAAACCAGTATTCAGTTGTACCAACCGATTTCAGTCGTAATAACGTAATAATAAAGTTTAGTTGCTAAATGCCTAATTTTTCCTCTGGGTGTATGAAATGTCAGTTATTAAATAATCTTCCCGTTCAAGTTTTAACTTCTTCCCTACTTTTCATGTCATTACTTACTATTATTATCTCTTTTTATAATTACCTACCTCAATTCCGCACTTGTTAACACAGCGATTATCCTACTCTCCACTTTAAATCGTGACAAAGTAATGAAACGAATCAGTCAGTAAACCCGTCAATTTATCTAAACGTAAACATAAAAAATAGCAATTTATCATTAAATCTACACCCAACTTTCACACGAAACGTGTTTTTGTGTTACAAATTTTTTTTTTTGCTCAATACAAATTTCAATTGTTTGCATTATAATGCATGTCAAAAACACAATATGAAAAAAAATAATAATTTAATATTAATTGTTTAACCCTGGAACGTTAATCTAGGTCTTTTAGACCTGTATGTGTTTTTTTGAATTATGCTTTTCTCTGCTCTCTTTTTCAGTTGTTTTGGCGTTTTTAAAAACTAGTAAGTGCTTTAAAAAATGGCATTTGCTTTTGTGGCATGGTTTCAAAATGTAGGTTAGTTTGCGGTGAAATGGTAACACACTTTATCTAGCTCTTTAAAAGAGCAAACAATTTTTTTAAGTCGTTATAAAGATACATGTTACAGAGTGTTACATTGTACAACTGTAGTTTTCACACATGAACAAATCAATAAATACGTGAAACTAGGAACCATATGTAGTAAAACTGCGTTTTCAGTTTTTCGTCATCATGTCAAAATTCCTTGTAAAATGACTTTTAAGCTTCAATTTTTCAACAAAATATTAAAGTTATTGTAGTCAAGACATGAAGTACATATTGGTAACAAGTAAAAGCTGAGAACCTCTGCTATATAAAAAAAAAAAATTCTACAATTTTTGAGGATCAAATATTTCAAAAATTACCTTTAAAAATGTTGTCCTTCAATACCCTTACAAAGGGAGTCTTCCGATGGGTTCTCTCCGATCCAAAATTTGGACATGTGATAAAGAAAATATGAAAGGGACGAGTATTTTTTTAGCAGCCCGTTCTTACGTTTAAGTATTAAAAAGTGTTGTTATGAAAACATGTCTGAAACTATTAAATTTCAGATTTTTTTGAACGCAGTTTTTATGCACTCGAGAAAACAATATGCCAATTATGCATATGTAGTGCATCAGGGTTGTCATTTATTTAAATAATATTGGTTAAAAAGCTTTTCGGAAAATAATGCATAAAATATTGCAATTACGAATGTCGGAAAAAGCTCAGACACCCCCTCGATTAACTTTGATAGGCATTAATATACATATTTTTTTAACCTTATCGAACTATAGTTCTTTAACAAAACGCCAGTTTTAATAGTACTCTTTTGAATAGCAAAAATACTTGAAAGTTAATGCGTCTTCAAAAGCTGTCTTCAAAAGTTGTACGCCTCTTGTCAAAAAATTTCTCTGAAACAATTAAAAATAAGCCAAAAAAAATGTTTAGTAATTTTTGACCCCTCTTTTTAACCCCTAAACATGACATTGGGCAGCTAAAAAAAATACGTGTCCCCTATTTGCTTTTTTTTACCACATATCCAATTTTCACTAAAACCGGAGAGAACCCATCGGGAGACTTCCCTTGTTATTATTTTTTTGATCAATTTCTCTAAAATGAATTCATTCTAAAGGCTTAAATGTATTTAAAATTAAAAAATAAATATCATCAATCTGGATTTTTTTGTTGGTACCAAAAATTTTAAGTGTTCTTATAGAAACAAAAATTGCTTGTTTTTCTCAGGGAGTTTTGGCCTTACACTACAAAAAAAAAAATTTTTTAATGCAATTAGTAGGAAATAAATTTGTTTATTACTATATATTAGGGTACTCGATTAATCGTTGAATTTTATTCGAGTTAATTAAAATGGCCAATTTCGAGAAACGAATAACTCGAAAATTTTTGGTCGAATAATCGATTTAATCGAGCAAATAGAAATATGTTCTACCTTAAATTATATTTTATAAAAAAAAAAAACTTAAAATGATTCGTATTTTTTCAAAAGAATTTTTTTGTAAAATTCAAAGACTTCATTACTCGAGCGGATACGTTACATAAATCGATTGTAACTCCCTATAATGTGTAAAAATGGTACCTACATCAAATATGTTGTCTGATGGATTTGCGGAAAGTAAATTCTGTTTAAATTAGGTTTTCTCTTCGTTTTTACGTTTAATGAGTTATATAGGGACAAAACAACAACATTATTTTCTAGTTTCTTTTAACGTATATAATGTTTCATAAATGAGTTACGTTACGATTCCGCTAAAGTAGTAGCAATCGATAAATCAGACATTTTTAAAAATTGTGCTTCATTTTTGATTCCAGGCTAAAGTAGGTTAATGATATCAATATCTGAATAATTTTGAGTATATTAAAGAAATCATTGAAATAAAAATTTAATTTTTTAAAATTTGTAATGTTGGGAATTTGTAATAATATTCTTTTTTAAAAAATAGGAAATTTTTTCCGAAATTCGGCACTTGTTAATGTTTTCCAAAAAAAAAACGATTTCACGCAATTGCAAAATCGACAAATCGTTTTTTAAGGGACATCCTAATGTATGTTAAAAAAAAAGAATATTTATTACTTCACCCCTATTATCACACTACCCCAAACTTCCTTACTAAAAATTAAGTTAACCGTCTAGGGTTAACAGAAAGCAAAAAGTAACAAATTACGGAAATAAGTGTCATGTTGGTCTAGTCGATAAAAAAAAAGCTTAAACAATATTTCAAACAATTTTAAAAATGTTTTTGAAGTTTATTAGACAAAAACTGAAATCAATTATAATTTTTTTAACATGCATTAATTTCGAACACATATTTTAAACATGATTGCTAGGGACAGGAAGTTCATGCAAATGCATGTTTTTTCCTTCAGTCTAAGAACAGGATAAACAAAATATCAACTGGCATCGATTTGTTAGTGCATATTTTACTATAAATGCATATTTTTCCATATTTTGCTTTTAATGCTTATTTTTACTTATTTGCCTTTAAATGCATATTTTTATTGCATTTTTTTACTTATTTTGCATATTTTTATTAAATTTTTCTGAGTTTCGTAAAAAGTAACTTTTCATATTATTTTATGTTTGACGAATGAGCACATAGACTAGCGGACCCCTTGAGAAACTTTTTCCGGTTCACGGACCACCCCCGCCCCCCGCCCCCCCCCCCTCTCTGCACAAGAAAAATTTCTCTTTTCATATATAAAAAAATTTAAAAGTAAGGAAATAAAAAAAAATTATTTTTATTTAATACTACATTTATACTACACTCCTAAAAAAGCCCGTACAAATAGTTGAAAATTCAGCTACAACAACTGAATTGGTGCCAGCAGAATTTTTAATGATGTTGAGAATCATAGTAGGCTAAATTTAGGTGACCTAAATTTTAGACAGATGTAGTTAAATTAAATAAGTATTTAGCTAAATCAACATAATTTTTTAGCTGAATCATCTGAAAATTTCTACTAAAACTATCTTTCCGGATATTACCGTGATTATTAGCAAAGATTTTTGGTTCATTTTGCTCTATCTCTCTTAGTTTTTGAGATAGAGAATATTTTGAAATAAAAAATATAAGAAAATAACGCCATCTACAAGTTAGAATAACAGCGAAGACACAAAAAATAATGGTTTGAAATCAATAGTGGTTTAAATTAACTGGCAAACTTTGAAAATTTAAGTGCCACGAATTACTAAATTTTAGGACCAAGAAATTAAATTTGTTTCTGAGGTAAAAAAGGTAGCTAATAACATGAGTTAAACTACTGATTTAAACGATAACAACAGAAAAATAGCTTAACTGAATTAGAACCCGCACACATGGAAAAAAATTAGCTAATTGCCAACTGAAATTCGGTTACTACGATTCAAATTCGGTTATTACGAATTTCGTTGGGTTCACACAACTGAACATTAGTTTTCACAACAAATGTCGATTAATTCACTTGAATTTTATTTGCAACACCCAAAATATTCACAAATCTAATGTAAATATTGTTGTACTAACTAAATTTATAAGTTGTTACTTATAAAATACACTTTAAAATTCGGTTAGAACATTATTTCTCTGTGTGCGTTTAACAGACGTTTGAACTAACTTTTTTTTATGAGTGTACATTTAGACTAGACGAAAAGCTAATAGTTTTTTCATATTTTTAGTTTTGGAGTACAAAACTACCAAAAATAATTTGGTTTTCCATACATATTGAAATCCAAATTCCATTTGGGGTTTTACAAAAATTAAATGAAAAATATCGGGAATGTGTATTTTTGATGCATCCATTATCAATTGTCAGTAACTTCGATACACCCTGTTGCGACAAAAAATAAAATGTCAAAGAATATTTTTTTTTTTAATTTTTAAAAATATGTTTTTTAAATTAAAATTGTGTGTTTTTTTGTTCATTTAAAAATGTGTTAATATATATTTCATTTCGTTTAAACATGCAAAAAAATTTTAAATAAAAAAAGTGTTATGACCAGAGAAGACAAATATGCTTTTTTGCCAGTTTTACTCATATTTTCTTTTCTTGATTTGTCATTTTTGGGCTTAAAAACTGAATTTTCTTTGAATTCGTGAGCTTTAAATTGCTTTTTTTCAGACAATCCTTGCTTTAAATGCTTTTTTCTCAAAGCTTTTTAACTTTTTCTTTCAAAAACTTTACGTTTTTTACCTATTAGGCCCGATTACTGAATGTCCAGTTAAAGTTTAACAAATAGTTTTTTTTTTTATTAATTAATAATCATATAATTACAAATTATCTACTATTACCCTAACCGAGCACTAGCTACTATGGCCTTCGGCGCGTTGTAGCGAAAACAGACCAGTGCCTCTGGTGGGAATCGTACCCACGACCCCCGCACTGATAAGCCAGCACGCTACTAACTAGCCTACATGGGCGCACATAACAAACAGTTAAATGGGAAATTTATATGGAGAACAATAACAAATGTGTTAAAGTAAAATGAGACTTAGCAGTATTGCTATTTTTTGACTTTTTTACAGTATTTTTTTTTGCCACAAACATCTTAGATTTTGCCATTTTTTGTCTTCTCTTTTTATGACAAATAAAAACTAAATAGATTGTGTAAATGACTTGGTTTTTGTAATTTATTTTTGTACAAAAACTAGGTAGTTTTTTCAGGTTTTTGTACAAATTTACAAAAACCAAATACAGTAAAACTTGTTTTTTGTTATAATCGAGATTCATATTTACTAGAGTAAAATTTCTTCACAATTTTTTTATTGTCCACAAAATATTAAAAATTTAATTTGGTTTCATAAATAGATAGTTTTCGATACATTTGAGAAAGAATATATGTGTTCGGTATAAAAATTTTTAAAATTTAAAGAAGAAAAATAAAAATTTGTTTGTGGGACTGTCAAAAACAGTTCATCTTAACCGAGGGTTCATCTTAATGAATTTGAATGACCAGATGAAATAGGAGTCCTAAACAAATTTTTGAATTTAATATTTTTTAACAATTTGAATTATTAATAAAGTTGCAAAAATTATTGTCAAATTTTTTAAAACTTGGTTTAAAAATCATTTTGTCGGATCACTTCG
Organism: Delia radicum; assembly: GCA_021234595.1. Lineage (NCBI taxonomy): Eukaryota > Metazoa > Arthropoda > Insecta > Diptera > Anthomyiidae > Delia > Delia radicum. Next base: position 70,135,192 of record CM037854.1, on the reverse strand, counting down.
CGTACCCACTGTAATACTCATGCGGACCCTAGACGAATCCTAGGGGTCCGCCATTTGGGAACCGCCATTTGGGAACTAAAAAGAACCCAAGCTGCTCAAGCCCTTTTAAATATACTCTTAAATTGTATTTACAAACTGGTATTAAGTGATACAGGTTTTAGAGGTTTTTTTAAATTCATATTTTTCAATACAAATACAGTGGAGAGCACTCGTGAGATCATGTAAGTAATTTTTAACACCTAAAGATTCAGGCCGAAAAATATTTGACACCAGAACTAAATTTTAGTTTTCTAAAGGTATAAGGTACGCTAAATCCAAATCTGGTCTCAGAAACACTCTCCGGCATTAAGCGCTCGAGCTATATTAATTGAAAAAGTGTAGTTTTTGATCAAAATGCTCCGGTTTTTCACTTTCCTTTAAATATATTTTTCATAATTCATGTAACATCACCTGAATAAACTACTCTTACACTTTCTTAAGTTTTTGAATTTTTAAGATAACTTATTTCCTTGCGAAAATATTGTAAATTGAAATTTAGATTGTAACTGCAATTTTAAAGTCCCGCAGTGTAAAATTTTAAAGAATTCGAAATTATTATAAAATAAGATATCCTAAAAATTCAAAAACTAAAATAGGGTGAGAGTAGTTTGTTCAGGTGCCTTTAAAAGTATTATAAAAAATAATTTTCGAGGAAGGTGAAAAATCGGTGCATTTTGATCAAAAAAACACACTTTTCCCCTCAATATATAGCTCGAACGCCTGATGTCGGAGAGTGATTCTGAGACCAGGTTTAGATTCAAGGTACCTTTAAAAAAATATACTTTAGTTCTAGTGTCAAATATTTTGTAAAAAGTACTTACATATACCCACGAGTGCTTCCCACTGTAATTAAAATTTGGTGTTAATTGTGCAAAGCGTGCGCAGAGAACATATTAAATATTACAAATTAACTTTATAATTGCTTAAAAGCATTAAAGTTATTAATTTTAAAAATATTTAAGTGCATATTTCTTTAGTTTTTAGTGCATATTTTAATATTTTACATGCATATTATAGGTGCCTAAAACACATTTTTTTCAACTGCATGAAATTCCCGTCCCTGATGATGACTTATTAAAAATACACATAAAATGTTTAATAATTTTTTTTTAGAATTACTTTATCAAATACTTGTTTTTAAGTATAATTTCCACTGAATATTGAAATTAATAATTTTTTATCTTAATTAATTATTAATCTATTAGAAATATGGGGAAACTTTAATTTTAATTCTTTGTAATTTTGTATTATAACGAAATTGTAAATTACTTTTAATTTCATTGAATTACTGCTATTCTTTTATTTTCTTCTTACAGTGGTTTGGACAGTTCATCATGTAGTCAATGTATATCGCTATTAAAAAAATTAGCTGGCCAGGGTCATACAATAGTATGTACCATACATCAGCCTTCGGCCTTAATTTTTGAAATGTTTGATAAATTATATACCGTCGTAGAAGGCCATTGTATGTATCAAGGACCTATACGAGAATTAGTACCCTTTTTAGCCGATCAAAATTTGTTGTGTCCCAGTTATCATAATCCAGCTGACTTTTGTAAGTTTTTTTTAAAAAATTTCCTTCCTAAGTTGACAAATTGTTAAATTGTTTATTAATTTTTGTTTTCTAATTTTAGTGCTTGAAGTGGCAGTTGGTGATTATGAACGTGATTTAGAAAAATTAATTAATGCTGCAAATAAAAAATATTTCGAAGATAGTGATTTAAATCAAGTTACGCGGCTTATATCAAAGATGACAGGTAATTTTGAATACGAAACAAACAAATTGCTCTTATTTTTAATGTTTTTAATTTATTATGAAAAAAAAGAAGACGTGTTAAATGAGATTTTAATTGACCTGATTTAGTCAACATTAAACTAAAAATGGCAACTGATATAAAACCGACTCAAATTGCAACCGAAAACCGCAACTGTAACTGAAACCGTTATTTCTCTAGAAACTTAACCGATAACGTACCGTTACAAATTAAAAATAATATGGCAGTAGCAAATCGATTTTACACATTATTTAAAAAATTTTCATTTAGTTTTAGTTTTTTTCAATTCAAAAATATTTAAAATCGTTAAATTTAACACAATTAAGGCCTCTTTTCACTATCACACTTACTTTAAGTATCAGAGTTTTTATTTGTTTTCCACATTCACAATACAAATAAAGAGAAAAAAATCTTTGCAAAGTTATTGTTAGCATGCCAATTAATTATGATTTCTCTTATAAATTATGCGTATAAGAGAAGAATAAATTTAAAACTTGGCAAAATCTCACTAGTTATTGCATCATTTATGCAAACAAACATTATGAGCTTATATGTTACTATTTCACAACGAGTTAAACAAGACGGCGCAATATGTCACACAGCTCGTACCACACGTTTCGGACCCGTGAATTGGCCTCCAGGATCGTGCGATTAAACGCCGCTGTACTGTGGGGATATGTGAAGTCGCTAGTCTACGCCGATAAGCCCGAAATGATTGACCACTTGGAGGACAGCATTCGCCGCGTTATTGTCAATATACGGTCACAAATGTTGGAAAAAAGTTATCGAAAATTTGACCTTCTGATTCGATTACGTCCGAGCCAGCCGTGGTGGTTATATGCCAGAAGTCATATTTAAATTATAATAGCAGAAGATTATTAATTATGTTTTCTCTCATAAATTATGCGTATAAGAGAAGAATAAATTTAAAACTTGGCAAAATCTTACTAGTTTTTGCATCATTTATGCAAACAAACATTATGAGCTTATATGTTATTATTTCACAACGATTTTTCTACGTGTATTTCTATTGTGAATGTGTGAAAAAAAATACTAATACAAAATGAGAAAAAAAAATATTTTCACGCCACTGCCCAATAAGCATTTACCCTTGAAAATAATTTAAATTCAAATTTTTATCACTGAGGGAATATATCCTAATGTGGCCCTACATCTGATATTTGGGCTATATAAAAAAACTGAGAGGTATATTCCAAATCCAAATACATTAGCTTATAGGCCAACCGCTTGGGTATTTTTCGTCCATAGATAATTTTCTTGTGGCAACTCTTTCAAACAAATCCAAAAGTCCCCATTAGGGAATATGTACCCTAAAGTGGACCCATAATTAAAACTTTCGAAAAAGGTATAAAATAGATAGCAAATGATGTCAAAACAACTTAAAAGTAATGTTTAACTTAAATACGTAAAAAAAATTGTAAATTAACCCTGTGACGACGAATGGTTTACATATGTCCCATTTTTAGTTTTTGTTGTATTAGCTACACTTTTTAATCGATTTTCCCCAGTGTAACGTGTGAAGGATATATGTAGCTTTTAGCGACAAAGGATATATGTAGCTTTTATATAATACCAACCACATGGACCAATAGGGTCTCAGAGCGGAATAAGGTGACCCCAAAGTTATTTATTTATATTTAAATTTTGGTAGGACATGGTCCAATCCTTCACGATTCAAGAAACATTGAAATATTTGAAATTTATTCACTGCATTTAAAGCGTGTTTTTATACAGGTATAGAAATTTAAGTTGGCAACACTTTTTTAACTTTAAAAATCATGGTTCTGTTCGAAATACGTATCGCGCACTCCGTCCATTTAACGGTCAACATAATCGTCCATCGGGGCAATTAATTCGATTAACTATGGAACTTTTTCGCTCCACGTTTACTCTCAATGTATGCATCCACAGAGACGTCGGGCAGTGCGTACAGAAGAAGGTATTGCTGCTGTAGAGCGTAGCGTAGAGGAAGACCCCAATCAGTCCTTCCCCCCTATTCTCACATAAGGTTTGGATATGTGTCCATCCACTTTATGAAAGATTTTGCGGAAAGATCTTGGTTTGCGTGCTTACAAAATCCAACTCGTGCAACAATTGAAGTCACACGATCACCTAGCAAGGCGTAGATTCGGTGAATGGGCCCAAAACAAGATTGCCATTGATCCCGATTTTCATAAGCGAATTTTGTTTAGCGATGAAGCTCACTTTTGATTAAATGGATATGTCATTAAACAAAACTGCCGTATTTGGAGTGACGATAATCCTCAAGTGTATGTTGAGACACCGTTACATCCAGAAAAACTGACTGTTTGGTGTGCTTTATGGGCAGGTGGAATTATTGGTCCGTATTTCTTTAAAAACGATGCTGGTAAGAACGTTACAGTCAATGGTGACCACTATAGAGCCATGATAACTGACTTTTTCGTTCAACAATTAAACAGCCATGATGTGCAGGAGCTGTAGTTTCAACAAGACGGCGCAACATGTCACACAGCTCGTACCACAATTGATTTATTGAAGGAAATGTTTGGTTACCGCATAGTTTCACGTTTCTGACCCGTGAATTGGCCTCCAGGATCGTGCGATTAAACGCCGCTGTACTGTGGGGATATGTGAAGTCACTAGTCTACGCCGATAAGCCCGAAATGATTGACCACTTGGAGGACAGCATTCGCCGCGTTATTGTCAATACACGGTCACAAATGTTGGAAAAAAGTCGTCGAAAATTGGACCTTCTGATTCGATTACGTCCGAGCCAGCCGTAGTGGTTATATGCCAGAAGTCGTATTTAAATTATAATAGCAGAAGATTATCTTTCGAATAAAGTAAATTTAATGTCAATTTAAAAAATTCATATATGCTTTATTCCTTTTCAAAGTTCTACACCCTTTAATTATATGAAGCTGTGTATGACTATATATAAATTTTTTTCCTTCGGGTACACTCTCATAAAAATTAAAAGATTTCATCCAACCGATTGGTGCAATCGAATTGGGGATGTAGCAACAGAATTCGGTTGTGACAACTAAATTCGGTTAGGACAACAAAATAGTCGAGGTTGCAGCAACCGAACCAATTTGGTCGGTTAAAAATACTGTAATTGAGATTGATTTTTCAGTTTCCTGTTTCCGTTGCTATTTTGTTAATTTTTTTTTGTGACAGTTTTCCTTTCCGTTGCCTTTTGTACGGTGCTTATACTCTAAGGAAGCAAATTACGACATTCCATGCATATGTTCTTACAAGAACATTTTTTCCTAAATTTTTGACCGCAAATTGATTTTTCCTAGAACAAAATAATTGTTTATCGATTAAAATAAGAATGCGGCAATAAATAGTTTAGTATATACTACAAATAGTATAAGATTTTGTAAAATTAAATTCAAAATGTCCTTGAAAATATCTTAAACCTTAATGTAGCACAAATTGTATAAAGTTTTCACTTGCCAACCTTAACAAAAGCATTTTTATTTCACACTTTATCTAAACTGGAATAAAATTTTCCACTCTGTTTGTTTTTTTTTTTTTTTTAATTTCAGTTGATAATGTGGAGTTAACTAGTCAGTTAACAACAAATGGCAATAAACTTGTAAAAACATTTAATGCCACTGCAGCGGCAGCAACAGCAGCAGCAGCATCAGCCTTTTCACAATTTCCAACCTTCGACTATGTAAAACCCGTTGTTGATGAGCTGGCCTTAGAAGAGACTAAGGCCCTTAAAACAGCTACGGACATTAATATGGTGGATAGTACGCATCATCCACAACAACAAAAACAACAGCAACAAAAACAGCCAGAAACAGCAACATTTAGCGCAAGTGATAGAGATAATATTTCACAAGCCTCATTTTTCATGCAATATGTGTTATTATTAAAACGTATTTTAATATGTTCAAGACGTAATTATGTAAGTACAAATATTTTAAATATTTTCAAATACACTGATCCTTCGATTAACGGGCACTTGTTTCGTTACAAGGCGATTTTACTATTATAGAAGATGACAAAGCCAATTGTGACAATTTTTTGTTGTTGTTTTGGTTTTTCTTTGATATTTTAAATTTTGAATCTCGCTCCTAGACGAGGACAAGAAATTCTCATTGAGTTTGTGATTTAACATAACAAATATCTCTAGAAATTCTAATAACAAAGTCCCCTGAAGATTTCCTTAGGCAGGAATGAAATCCGGATAGGGACACGCCTACATCAGATTGCTTTTCACAATTTGTTAAATAAGTTTTGGGATTTTAGCACATTTAATTACTATAAATGCAATTAATGTTTATCCCGATGAAAATAAATTTAAATAACAAATATGCAGGTGCTTGTGCAAATTTAAATGTAACTGACACTAATAGAAAACATATGATTTTCTATTGTTGATTTACTTGAATAAACGTCACTACATTGCTAGGTCTGTCAAAAAAACAGAGTAGTATTTGGAAGATGACAAAGCCAATTGTGACAATTTTTTGTTGTTGTTTTGGTTTTTCTTTGATATTTTAAATTTTGAATCTCGCTCCTAGACGAGGACAAGAAATTCTCATTGAGTTTGTGATTTAACATAACAAATATCTCTAGAAATTCTAATAACAAAGTCCCCTGAAGATTTCCTTAGGCAGGAATGAAATCCGGATAGGGACACGCCTACATCAGATTGCTTTTCACAATTTGTTAAATAAGTTTTGGGATTTTAGCACATTTAATTACTATAAATGCAATTAATGTTTATCCCGATGAAAATAAATTTAAATAACAAATATGCAGGTGCTTGTGCAAATTTAAATGTAACTGACACTAATAGAAAACATATGATTTTCTATTGTTGATTTACTTGAATAAACGTCACTACATTGCTAGGTCTGTCAAAAAAACAGAGTAGTATTTGGAAGATGACAAAGCCAATTGTGACAATTTTTTGTTGTTGTTTTGGTTTTTCTTTGATATTTTAAATTTTGAATCTCGCTCCTAGACGAGGACAAGAAATTCTCATTGAGTTTGTGATTTAACATAACAAATATCTCTAGAAATTCTAATAACAAAGTCCCCTGAAGATTTCCTTAGGCAGGAATGAAATCCGGATAGGGACACGCCTACATCAGATTGCTTTTCACAATTTGTTAAATAAGTTTTGGGATTTTAGCACATTTAATTACTATAAATGCAATTAATGTTTATCCCGATGAAAATAAATTTAAATAACAAATATGCAGGTGCTTGTGCAAATTTAAATGTAACTGACACTAATAGAAAACATATGATTTTCTATTGTTGATTTACTTGAATAAACGTCACTACATTGCTAGGTCTGTCAAAAAACAGAGTAGTATTTGGAAGATGACAAAGCCAATTGTGACAATTTTTTGTTGTTGTTTTGGTTTTTCTTTGATATTTTAAATTTTGAATCTCGCTCCTAGACGAGGACAAGAAATTCTCATTGAGTTTGTGATTTAACATAACAAATATCTCTAGAAATTATAATAACAAAGTCCCCTGAAGATTTCCTTAGGCAGGAATGAAATCCGGATAGGGACACGCCTACATCAGATTGCTTTTCACAATTTGTTAAATAAGTTTTGGGATTTTAGCACATTTAATTACTATAAATGCAATTAATGTTTATCCCGATGAAAATAAATTTAAATAACAAATATGCAGGTGCTTGTGCAAATTTAAATGTAACTGACACTAATAGAAAACATATGATTTTCTATTGTTGATTTACTTGAATAAACGTCACTACATTGCTAGGTCTGTCAAAAAAACAGAGTAGTATTTGGAAGATGACAAAGAAAATTGTGACAATTTTTTTGTTGTTGTTTTGGTTTTTCTTTGATATTTTAAATTTTGAATCTCGCTCCTAGACGAGGACAAGAAATTCTCATTGAGTTTGTGATTTAACATAACAAATATCTCTAGAAATTCTAATAACAAAGTCCCCTGAAGATTTCCTTAGGCAGGAATGAAATCCGGATAGGGACACGCCTACATCAGATTGCTTTTCACAATTTGTTAAATAAGTTTTGGGATTTTAGCACATTTAATTACTATAAATGCAATTAATGTTTATCCCGATGAAAATAAATTTAAATTATAGAATATATTAATTATCAGGGGGCAGGAAGCTTTAAGCACTAGTGTCCAACCGAACAGTTCGGCCAAAAAATATATTTTGTCGGTTTTTTTATATCTTGAGACAATGATGACAAATTTTGGTATTGGAAACATGTTTGTTGAGCAGATTTAATTCGATTTTGTGTATAAAATTTAAGCGAAAAGCCGAAGTTTAGCTATAAAGTTAAAAGTTCGGCCGCCGAACTATTTTCAATTTGGCCGAACTTTCTGAGGCCGAACAGTGCTTAACTAAGACTTTTCTTCAAATTTGACACTCAAAATAGCATCTAATCAGCCCAATAAACATTTTTCCATCCGCCAAATTTGTCCATAATGCTTTAAAATACCGCATACAGACCAAATGCATTTTCTGGCCGAACTGTTCGGTCGGACACTATTAAGCACCTATAATATGCATAAAAAAAACTAAAAATATGCAATAAAAACTAAGAAAATATGCACTTAAATTTTTTTTTAAATTAATTATTTTCATGTTTCTAAGCAGTTCTAATTAAATTTTAAAGTTAATTTGTATTGTTTATTATATTCTATGCACTCGTTTTGCACAAATAGCACAAAATTTTAATTATTTATATTGAAAAATACTGATTTAAAAAAAAAACCCCTAAACCCTGTAGCACTTAATCCCAATATGCAAATAAAATTTAAGAGGTCACTTAAAAGTGCTTTAGTAGCTTTGGGCCTCTTGGTCAAATATAAAATAATATTAGAAGTTCAATTAAAATATACAAAATAAGTAAAAATATGCATGTAAAGCAAAATTAGTAAAATATGCATTAAAAATATGCATTTAAAGCGAATTATGCAAAAATATGCATTTATAGCAAAATATGCAAAAATATTCACTAACAAATCGAAGCCATTTTAACACAAAATCTTTGATTCGCAAAAATATTTTGTTAACCCTGTTCTCAGAGTTAAGGAAAAACACATGCATTTGCATTAACTTCCGGTCCCTGGTAATTATGAACTAGAACTGTAATAAAATTATTTAATTTTTCTGGATTGGTTTTTTGGCAAAATTTAGTGATTTTGGTTTTCAAATTCCCGACTTTTTTCTACTCCCGTGAATCGGGAAATTTTTCAAGCATTCCCGAGATTTTCAAAATAAATATTCATTAGGGTTAAAATCTTCTTCTACTTAGGAAAAAGGGAAATATATAATTAAATTTAAGGATTACTGTTAATTCAGGGATATTTTTAATATTTATTTTACTAAAAACAACTCTTAATATTTTTTTCAAAACTTTTTTTGCTTTGTTTCATTTCTTGAAAACCAGTCCTTAGGACATTCTGAGAAATATTTCTTTAGACAGCGAATATTTTCATAATTTATAATATTAAGAGTAATCTGACCCCCACAATACCGTTTTTAATGAGATTTTCCTGCTAATTTTTTCAGCATTTAAAAAAAAATCACTTTTTTATAATTTAGAATTTTGTAATATAATCATAAAGAATAAGAAAGTCTTTTCATAAGTTTGGATATCGATGCGAGGAGTTTTTTAATTGAAATAGAGCCTGAAGGTTTTGAGAGAAATGTGTTCATTATATTCAAAATTTTTCTGTGATAAGAGTTTTAGTATTTTTAATGATTTTTTTTTATATAATAAAGTTTTTTTTATTGAATCTGCAAATTTTCTATAGTAAAATTTTTTTAATTTTACAATTACTCTATAATAACTGAAGTATTTCAGAATTTGAGGATTTTTCTGTTGGAAACATTTCCCCGAAATCCCATAGTATTCCAACTGAAAAACATTCTAAGCGTCGTAGATCAGTTTGTAGAAATAGTAAAGATAATAAGCACCTATCATTTTTCTGTAAAAAAAAATATTTTTTTTAAATTTAATTTTAAGACTAATTTACACATTTTAAGACTTATTCACTCATTTATTTTTATGAATATGTTAGTCTGAGATGGTCTCCCAAACTTTTGCCAAACGATTTTAACAAAAAAATGCTGTATTGATAAAATAAGGACTTTTACACCAAAAATTTAATTATTTCGCTTTTTGCACAAAAATCCCACTGTTTCATCAGAGAAAATAAAATTTTTCTACGCTTTTTTCCCCATCTTTTTTTTAATATCTATAAGAGTCAAAATTTTCATTCCAGAAAATATTGATTATTAAATTTAAACAAAACTGGACAAAAATAGTTAAAACATTTTAACATTTTAATTATTAAATGATTTATTTTCTTTTTACGCATTTTGAGTTAGAGGCAATTTACACGAAGAAATTAATTGCAGGCAATTTTTGAATTCTCTTTTAAAGTTGCTTCTAAAAATCATGAACATTTACACGAGGAGTTTTTGCATGCAATTTTCGATACACAACACTTTAGAAGCCGAATACGAATAAAACAAATTAACAAGAACACGAACGATAGCAAAAAGAAATGTCAAAAAATATCTTGAAAACCGTGCACTTTTTGCTAACCCGCTTGCTTCTCTACCCCGTTTGCCTACAAACAATAATTGCACGCAACATTGCATGCAAAAATTGCCTCTTAAGCAAACATGATTATTTTAGTATTTGTAATAACTTTCCCCTGTCAGTAGATAAAATCTACTAATGATCTTGAACTCAAATAATTTTGCTCACGTCATAATTTATGATAAAAAATCTAAATATAATCTTTTTCAAGTTTATTATAATTTTTATTAAAAATAAAAATTATGTTTTTTTCGACCTTTAATTGTGCAATGAAAATGAAAATTATTCAAGTTCGAGGCCATACTCTATATTTCTTCATTAGGATATTGTCCTAACAAATAATCTATAGAGTTTTTTGTTTTCAAATTTATTATTTGACCCTTTCAGGAATGTGTTGATAGATCTATTCCGGGAATTTTCTAGGTTCCCATCATCAGAACACGTTTTGAAAGCGGTAACAATCCCATGCCAAACATCAAACATTCATATGAACTAGTTTACTCACTACATGAAACCTAATATCCATATGAGTTTGAAGTTAAAGATTATAACCATTGATCAAACAATAAATTGAAAACTTGTTTGATGTGCAAGATCCACCTCTGGTGGATATTCAATACACGTCTTTTGTTTTTCTCTCCTTTTTATATTTGTTTAGTTTGTAAACAAAACAGGGGAAGTAAATATAGAGTATGGCCTCGAACTTGAATAATTTTCATTTTCATTGCACAATTAAAGGTCGAAAAAAACATAATTTTTATTTTTAATAAAAATTATAATAAACTTGTAAAAAAGGCAAAGTACCACCTAGTTTACTTCCCCTGTTTTGTTTACAAACTAAACAAAATATAAAAAGGAGAGAAAAACAAAAAACGTGTATTGAATATCCACCAGAGGTGGATCTTGCACATCAAACAAATTTTCAATTTATTGTTTGATCAATGGTTATAATCTTTAACTTCAAACTCATATGTATATTAGTTCTCATGTAGTGAGTAAACTAGTTCATATGAATGTTTGAATGTTTGTTACCGCTTTCAAAACGTGTTCTGATGATGGGAACCTAGAAAATTCCCGGAATAGATCTATCAACACATTCCTGAAAGGGTCAAATAATAAATTTGAAAACAAAAAACTCTATAGATTATTTGTTAGGACAATATCCTAATGAAGAAATATAGAGTATGACCTCGAACTTGAATAATTTTCATTTTCATAATCTTTTTCTTTAAATTTTTTAAAAGTATAATGTTTGAAATTTGTTTAATGAATTACTTTTTCACTTATTACCGTAAAATTAGGCTTTAGTGTACGAACATTTTTAATAACACATACCAGCCATTCCACGTTAGATCTTCCAAAATCTGACCTTGGCTCTTCCGATTTAAATTATATTTTGCACACACAACCTCTATTGTGGCACTTACGAATTGCAGTTTTTTTTTCTTTCTTGGAATTCGAAAAAACCATGGGTTGATTCATGATTTTTTTGTTTTGAAAAATACAAAATACGCAAAAGTTGTATAAAATATAACATTCATAATTTCTTTAATATAAATTGAATTATTATCATTTAAAACGATTGAAAGGATGCACTCCTCTGCTTGTACACTGCGGTCTAAAATTATTTTTCAGCGTCAGAATTCAATTCATTTATAAAATGCATTTTTCTAAAATTTGGCCAAAAAAATTCAAAAAGTTAAACTTTCACATTCTTGGGTCCCGGGGTTTAACTATTTTTAATGATTTAGCATTTTTACATCGAAAAACAACAATTTTTTATTTATTTAATTTTTCAGATTTATTAGGATTAAAATTTAAAATTTACAGTTGTTAAGTCGCCATTTTAAACGCCTCTGTTTTAAAAACTATACATTTAATTTTTAAGAATTTGGTGCACGTGAACGATAAAAGAATTTACTAAAACATTTTGTTTTAAAACATTAAGTTGTTAACCCTTTCAAGTCCACGTTTGCTATCTCATATCAGATTTTTATAGAAAGAAACATGGGCTTGGAAGGGTTAAAAATAATTTTTTTAAAACATAATATTTTATTAAATTCACTTATCTTTCAAGTACAGAAAAAAATTAAATATATTGTTTTTCGATTAGATACATTTAAACGGCCCTAGCACTTAATTTTTAATTCAATCTTTTTAATTTTGAAAAAAAAAAATAAAAAAATAACAAATTGTTGTTTTTTATGGAAAAATAGATAAACAACGGGACCAAAAAAAAAAAGAAAGTGTAGTTTTCCCAGTAAAAATTTTTAATGTTTTTAGAGGCAGGATAAAACAAATGCGCTAATATAAGCGCTTACTATCACATAATACTGAGAAGCAGGAAAAGAACGAATATTTTTCGTATTAAAATAAACAAGAAAAATGTTGAGCTTACTGTTTACCCTAACAAGGATGCAGGTTGTAAGCAGCTTACCCTAATCCCTTACAAGCATGCAGGTTGTAATGCAGAAAGTTTCATATCGCGGATTATAAACGAATCAGTACCGATTTTCACGAGTGATTTCCGATTGTGTTTGGTGTTTTCGAGTAAGTAATAAAAAATAATTAGACATTTATCTGTTTCTGAAGAGCTAGCACGTAAAGCGGTAAAAAAATTAAATTATTACATTATCGTCCATGTCCCTACTTTAGAACGTTTTGCAACTAGAACGAATTTGTGAAATCACACGAAATTGAAATTTGGTGTTCTCAAATCCTAAAAGCTTTCGAAACCTCAAACTTTTTTCGAAATTATTATCGAAGTGCCAAAAACATATGGTTTTATGGAAAATAAAAAAAATATGGAAAGTAAAATGCTTTTAAGAAATGCTTCTAACATTGTTGTCAATTTGTTTGGGTGTTTTCTAGAATATCAAAACAAAAAAATGTTTTTTAAAACAGTTTTTTAGAGTATAAACAATAAAATCAAAAATACAATAAAATCAGAAATAAGTAAAAAAAAAGTTCTAAATTTTTGATATTAAGCACCATTTTTGATCCTAAATTGTAATTTATTAGAAAAAAGAGCATTCGTTTTACTTTCGACGAGGCTTTTTTACACGAATTAAAACGAATAAAAAATAGGGGAAATCGTTCTGATTTAATCGCAAGAACATCGAAAAATTCTAAAATTTTCACTTTCGCTCTGATTTAAAAGCCGTAACAAGGGTGTATATGTCTAAAATTTTAACAACAAAAAATTAATATCTGTAGAATTTTATGTGAAATAAATTATATTCATATAATTACTTTTATTTATCATAAAATTACTTTTAATCGTAATAATGAAGACATGACATATTTCATTTTACTGAAACCCATGAAAGCACAGCTTTTTATAGGCACTGAAATCCGCGCTTACTTTACCCAAAAGTAATGCTTTCAAGTGGGAATTCGCCATATAAAAATCATGGCATATGTAAGCAGGTTTGTAAGGGATTCTTTTTGGCTTACTCCCTTACAAACCTGCTTGCATGTAAGCAGCGTTTTTTAATGGGTTTATAGCAAAGATACCATATTTAGCAAATATGCATATTTTTGTTTTAAATCGAGAGTAGCCAAATTTGTGAAATTGCATAAAAAATCCATTTCTTTTTGACGCTGAAAACAAATGAAATATAAATGATTATGATTATGATCCGATGAATAATATAGAAAATACGAATATTTAAGCTTCCACACTTTTTGCATATTTCTTATTTTTCAATAAAACTAAATCGCGCATAAAACCGTGAACCGAAAAATATTGGTTTGCAATATTAAATTGAAATGGGAAGCCACAAGGTCAAAAATTACCGTTTTTCGCCCGGTCTTTCGTGGAATGGCCGATATATTTTTGTGGTTTTAAAGCCACAATTTTTTTTTATGATTATGTTTAACTTTTTAAAAACTATTTCAAATTTTATTGTTTAAAAATTGTTTCATACGTAATTCCTAATTGTTTAAAAGTTAAACAACATTGAAATGTCTTCAAAAAATTACAATTATTTTTAATAATTTACTCATAAATTATTTTGTTATATTTTTATGAGCTTCGCTTAACTTTAATTTAAAAGTTACATTGCAACGGCTGTGTATAAGTACATAATAACTTTTTCAAACCAAGTTTTTAAGATATTATTTAACATTTAAAACAACCATATACACTAGGGATACAACTTTTTTACAATTTTTGAAAATATCAAAATGGCCCTATCCATACCATGTAGTGCATAAAAAAACAATAAGAACTGCATCTTTAGATATTCGATATCGTTAAAAAAGGTTCCGCGTCAAATGCAATCAAGTTTGGGATCAGTAAGTTCTAAAAAAATAAAAATATTTTCTTTATAATTTCATTAAATGATAAATAAATTATAAGTTTTTCCATCAAATATTGAATAATATTATGTATGAATTCAATTAATAGTGATAAAATATTGCGACTTACCTACGCTGTCTTATGCAAATTTGCGAAATATTATAATTTATTGCTAAAAGTATAAAAATAAAAAAAAAAAAATCTTAAAGGACTTTCAGAAATCGGCTTCGACGCTGAACGTTTTTGTTCCAAAATGACCTGAGGAAACATTTTTCGGTTTCAGCACAACATCGGCTACAGCGTGGTGATAGGGCCATATTTTGGTTGTACCCCTAATCTACACCCGTATTTATAAAAAATCTTAATTCAGATTTCAAATACTTTTAGGTTAAAACAAATTTAAAGCCTTAAATAATAAAATACCTATTTTAAACCTTATGTAAAAGTCAATATATGTTTATGAATACAGTTATAATTTGTGTTTAAACTTAAATGTATTTGAAATGCTATTTAATATTTTTATGAATACGGGGGCTAATATTTAACTTAATTTTGAAACATTATAGCAAATACACACGAAAAAATGAATAAGAAAATTCTGTGAAAAAACTTTTTTGTTGAAATTAAGTGTACAATCAATAATCTTCGTATTTGATTCAAACAATATCTCTACGGGAAAGGGGGCCGGTCTCAGGTGACTCACAGGACAAGTCCCAAGGGGACAGAAAACGGTCAAAGATCGATTTATTTATATTAAAGGAACCGGTCACTTTAACATTTCATGGTACTATTTTGGACCAGTTGCCATGGTATTGCGTCCCAGAATGGGACTGCGACAGGATTTCAGATAGGTCTATCACGACGCTCTGTGACACGTTAATCCCCAACAGGGAACCATTGTTAAATGGGACCTTCTTGGGGAACCATCCGGGAATCCACTTTTACACGGATGGATCGAAACTGGATGGGAAAACGGGTCTGGGCTTCTGTGACGCTGACTTCAATGTACGCAAATGCTTCCGTCTTCCTGACCATAATACCGTACTACAGGCGGAGGTCACCGCGATTACGGAGTGCATTAAGCAAGTGAATATCATGGGCTTGACCGGTGATATTGTGATTTTCACGGATATCCAAGCGGCTATCCGAGCTTTATCTACGGACTCTGTGGCATCTATGACGATACTCAGGTGTAAAGGGGAAATTAACGATTTCTCTGCACGGGAACGCATTGAGATTATATGGGTGCTGGGACACTGTGGTATAGCGGGGAACGAAGTGGCTAATGATTTGGCTAGGGGAGGATCTTCCCTGGAATTAGTCACTTTGGGGAACGCTAAACCTTTTCGAGCTCTCAAGGCGGAGCTGGTGGACTGGGGCTGACACCATGCATAGGACCATCTGGGAAAATACGGGTGTTGGCAGGACTACGAGTATTCTCTGGGGCAACCCGGACAAGGACAAGACGAGGGAAATTCTGAATCTCAGTAGGAAGGAACTGAGTCTTTTATGGAAATCCTCTCGGGACACTCGACACTTAGGGCCCATCTCCACCGTATTGGTAGAGCGGACTCGGAAGTGTCCAGGGCCTGTGGGGAGGACGAGGAGACCTTGGAACACTATCTCTGTGAATGCCCGGCATTTGCCGGGATCCGGGTCGAAATACTATCCAGTGACCCAATATCCACATTGGGGGATCTTAGGGGCATAGGATGGAAGTGTAAGTCCTCAGGGACTTGAGTCGGATTATGGAAGTATTTTCCCTTCTCCGAATCCTCTTTTCGACCTAACCTAACCTAACATGGCATTATCATAGAAGAGAGTCCACTGACACATTCTAGACACCTTGTAACGAGTTGAATAGTGTCTCTAAAAATAGATTTTTAATCTTGATCACAGAACGTTCTGCTTACAAGTGAAACCCTTTTTCGTTTTAATTAATGTTGGTTGGCAACCTTTTATTTTATGTATGTGAGTCATTCCATGTCAAACCGGACAATTTTTGTTTGCTATGATATTTTGCAGTCATATTCTTATTTAAAAAATATTTGACACGTATTTTTTTTAAAGAAGTTATTTGTTCCGACATGTCAATATTTAAATTGATGTATATTAAAAACTAGTAGAACAATTTAAATGGTTGATGGCTTCTTTTAATGGTCTTGTACTCTACTTTATCCCAATTTATTTAAATATCTATATTGGCATATTATGAATACTTATCTTAGTTTTTAACTTTCCTTTGTATTTTTTACCATTTTCGACCAAAAAATAAATATAATATATTAGCGGCTACACTCGGTAAGGGATTGTGTTGTATGTAGATTCTTAGTAACAAGATTTGGATACGCTAGAACTCCTTATTTTGTGACGTTCGAAAAAATACCTGAGCCAAAAAATATGGGTGGTAAACTCGGGGCAAGTGGCTCCTCATCGGGGTCAAAGATGGGGGTAAAATTTCCTCCTACTGCTATAACAGTCCCAAGGGTGCCCCTAGTCAAATGTATGATCAACAGCCAATATTTTTTCATCCAACATTTTTTCAGATTCACTCCCTAAGAGGGCTCCCATACGAAATGACTCCCAATATTTTTTTAATCTCAAAATTTTTTTAGAGCATACCTACCTTCTATCTCCACAAAATGTGTTTTTTTTTTTTAATTTGCTTCCACCACTCCTACTGTCCCTTGGTTACCCTTAGCGGAGTCAAATGTATGGCCGACCCCTAATATATTTTTGAATCTCAACATTTTTATCGAACAATCCAAATACAAAATGACCATTTGTAAAACGGTGCCCCCAGACGAGTCAAATGTATGACCAACCGCTAATAGTTTTTCAATCCCTAATTGTTTTTAGAACAATTCTACAGCTTATATCTACTCCCTGATGGAGTAAAGATAAGGACGAGTCAAATGTATAACCAACCCCTAATAGTTTTTCAATCCCAAAATTTGTTTATAACGATCCTTCCCCTTATCACTACTCCCAAAGGGGACTTCCATTCGAAATACTCGTATCATTTTATAAAACTCATCCCACTGTTCCAGGGGTGCTCATAGAGGAGTCAAATGTATTACTGACCACCAATATTTTTGTAACCCTAACATTTTCTCAGAGCAGACGTACGCCCTATCTCAACTCCCTAAGGAACGCACCATACAAAAATATAATTTTTCTAAAATATGCTCCCAGCGCTCTAGCTGTACCAAGGATACTCCTTGGGAAGTTGAATGTCTGACCTACTGTTTTTTCAACATTTTTTTAGAACATGCTCCTCCCCTAGATCCAGTCTCAAAGAAGGCTCCCATACAAAAATTTAATTTTAATATAAAATTTGTCCCCAACTCTCATACTGTCGCAAGGTTGCCCATATAGGAGTGAAATGTATTATCGACCGCCAATTTTTTTTCAACTCCAACATTTTCTTAGAACATACCTACCCTCTATCTTCAACCATTAAGGTGATGCCAAGGTAATTCTTTTCAAACCTTCGCAGCTAACAACATGTGCAGGACGAGCGCGGTCTTGGTTGCCACTGCTGTCGCCTCCAAATCATCTTCGTCTTCTTCTTCCACGATATCATAGTCTGTTTCCCCGATACCATCCACCTGGCCTTCTTTCTCTTCCTCTCTTCCTTGTATTCCTCCTTCTCTTCTTCAACTAAACGAATTACATTACTCATTTTCCGATTGATGTTACTCCCCTTAGGGAGTGGAGATAGCGGGCTGGTTAGTTCTGAGAAAATGTTGGGGTTGAAAAAATATTGGAGGTTGGTTATACATTTGACTCCATTAGTGGCACCCGTGCGATAGTAAAAGTGGTGGGGCAAATTTTATAAAAAGTTGTAGTGCAGTGATATTCCCTCGGTGGACTGGCACTTTGAGGTCATTTTAGAAATTTTTTTTCAGCATTTACATTTTTTACTTAAATAAAAGCATAATAAACGGCTTTTAACATTAAATACACTCTATAATTAGGTCTGCTAAAGTAAAAAATGTTCCCTAATGTGGTCTGTTCTCTACAATGGATTTTTCGGATTTTTTCTTTTGGTTCATAAATATGTCAAAACTATGTCAACTGTCATCACCTATAGTTTCCACTATTTCTATTTTAAAAAAGTTAGGACGCGAATGCACACATTTTTCTCGATTTATATTGTCGATGCAAAAAATAGGCTTCATAAAGTAAATTTTCATTCTTATTATTTTCGTATATTTTCTTTTTCAATTTTTATAATTTTTTAAATGGTTTTCGCATTATTTTAACTGTTCTTGTCTATGATGGGCAATTATTTAACATGTATCACAAGAACAAAAATATCGTTTGTTTGCCGCAATTAAAAAAGTTGGATACCCCTTAAGCAGTTTTAAATGATACATACAAAGTTTTGATGAACAAAATTAAAATCAATTTTAATTTAAATACAATTTTTTGTCGATTCTACTTCATTTTCTAAAAATTGTATATGCTTTTAAGGAGTTTTTAACTTTGGTTCACTTTAGGGTACATGTTCGCTAATGTGGACCTTTTGAGTTGTTTTGAGAATTGTTATATAACTTTTTTAAATTTGCTGCCACAAGAAATGCCCAAAGAGTTGGCCAATAAGCTCAAGTATTTGGATTAGGAATGTTCCACCAAATTCCAGGTGTAGAGCCATTTTAGCGAACATTCCCTTACATAAAAGATGCTTAAAATTACAATTTGAGATTTGCAAATTTTTTTCTATGTAGCTAAAATATGACTACTACTTATAATGTTGATACTTGAAGCACTTTTTTTTGGCATTTGATATTTGTATTTTGATAGCCGTTATTATTTATATTCATTAATATTTAATTATAATTCAAAATTTTTTAATTATATATAAACATTTTATTTATAATATTATTGACATTTAAATTTAGTTAATTTATATTTTGCTTCGGTGCTTCTGTTTTATTTTTTTATTATCTTCTTTTTATGACAAAATCTTGGTTTTGGTCTTTGGTTTTGGGCAAAATAAATAATTAAAATATATTATTTTTTATACCTCGTTTATTTTTTTTTTTATAGTACGGTTGAGTAATTTTTATAATGATAGGAAATAATTATTTTAATTAAATTGTTTTTGCATTAAAATATTTTGTAATAATTAAACAATTTTCCCTAGATTAGAAAATGCACATTAAAAATTACTTTGTGCGGAATTAACCAGTAAACTGTCAATAAACTCACATTTATTTTTTTAATTGTATCTTACAATATGTTATACCATACGTTATTAAATAGGTAATATATAATTTTATTGGCAGAATTAAATTAATTATAAAGGGTCCGCCATCTAACGTTTTTTTTTTTTTTCTACTAGTGCTTATTTCGTGAATAGTAACACTTAGCTCATGTCTGATTTGACAGATAATTAGTTTTATCCTTCCGCTGAACGAATATGGTTATGTATACGCTTGAACAACGCTGGGAAATATTGCGACATCACTTTGAAAATCATGGTAATGAGCAAGGAGTGGCCGTTACAGTCAATGGCGATCGTTATCGGGCCATGTTGAACGAATTTTTGTTCACAAAATTTGAAGAGGAGGATATTGGCAACATTTGGTTTCAACAGGACGGCGCTACGTGCCACAATATTCGTGAAGCCATTGGTGAAATACAGCTGAACACAATCGATAATGTGCTTAAAATTGAACCAATCGTGTAGGCTACTGCATGGCCAGCCGAGGCAGCCATTTGAATGAAATTATTTTCCATTATTAACCGGAAGAATTGTACTTTCAAATAAAAAAAGAAATTTGAGAAAATATTCAGTAGTTTTTTTTTTATAGCATTTTCAAAAAAAAAAGAAGTTATTTGGCGGACCCTTTATTAGCAGGATTAAACAAAACAATGTATTGCCTGATGTGAAAAAAAAAATAATTTTTTTAAGTTGTGGAAGTGTGACGTTTTTGTTTTGAAATCTGTATCAGTCTACTCAAAATTTTTATAACAACGCCAAAATTTTCATTGAAAATATCCAATAAAAAAAATAAAAAAAATATACACGAGTAAAAAAGTTTACATATAATCATGCATTATCTTATATTATTTTATATGTTATTGCATGCTATTATATGTAAATAGATATGTTTGTGTACGTTTATATATAAAATGTGTTTCCTATAAATTTTTTAATACAATGCCACATAAATTACATCTTATTACATATAGACCAATATACATGACATATACCGAAATGGTAAATTTAATTGCAATAAGTAGTGTTTGACCGAACAGTTCAGCCAAAAAAACTATATTTGGTCGGTTTTTGGGTATCTAGAGGCAATGATTATACATTTTTGTATTGGAAACATGTTTGTTGAGCCATTTTTATTCGATTTTGTGTATAAAATTTAAGGAAAAAGCCGAAGTTTAGCTATAAAGTTAAAAGTTCGGCCGCCGAACTATTTTCGATTTGGCCGAACTTTTGAAGGCTGAACAGTGAATTTATTGCTTAACTACGAACTTTTCTTTAAATTTGTCACTCAAAATCGTCTCTAATCAGCCCAATAAACATTTTTCCATTCCCAAAATTTGTCCATAATGTTTTAAAATAAAGAATACAGACTAAATGCATTTTCTGGCCAAAACTGTTCGGTCGGACACTAACAATATGTATACATTAATACCTGTTTAATTAGATATGACACAAATTAAAATTATATAAAAGAAAAATGTATTTTATTTTGTATAAAACGATATCTTGACCTATTCCTAGTTATATTTAAAGGTATGTATGTATATCGTTCCATACCAAACAAATTTATATCTGCTTTTATATAAAATTATATTAAAGTCTGATGGATGTATATTAGTCTGTTCCGAATTAAAAAATTTGCTAATTTCGTACTCAAACTTATTGCGCTGTTAATGGATAAAAATTAAACATTTGAGTTTACTTATAGTTGATACCCGCGGCCTTTGTAGTGTGTTTTTAAAATATTTGAACAAAGTACAGTTTAAAAATATAGCAATGCTGAGTATATCATGAAAAAACATTTACAGCTTGTTAAAAAAACTCCTTGCCCTATATTTTACATGAACAATATTTACTTTAAATGTTTTTTTCTCCAAACACGATATTGAAAGTGGGTGGGCCAATTTTCAATCGTTTTTTTTGTTTTGTAGAGGACTAAAAAACTAAGTCCCTAACGTAGAGATATTTTTAAATGTTTGCCTAGTATTTTTTTGAAAAAAAAACTACTATTTTTGATGTTTTCTTAAATTTTTGACTTTACCCTCGTACTACTTTAATACAAATCAAAAATTTAGGGACTAAAGCATTTATTAGTGTGTGAAACAAAATTAAAATTTTTTCTCCGATTAATACCCAAGGTTCCATGAAATGATTACTAGGGTTGCCATGGTAGTCCGAATTCTAAACTATAATTGAACAGTTCATGCGAATAAGGACGAATAGACCACTTTTTCGCAAACACGTTTTTATGCATAAATGCATTTTATTAGCAGAGCCCTACAATCCTATGCAAAAATTTTGGGGAAATTTTGACTTTTAAGGCTAAAAAAATTACTTTGAAAGTGCAATAATTCGTATATTTTTATATTTTTGTTTAAATTGGCAGTGAACTAACGCACAATTTTGATTAAATACAACACAAAAACATACAAAAATTTTACTTTCGGTAACAATGTGTTAAAAGAACATTACGAGCAACAAACCACACTTATTATATTGGCAAAAAATTTTACCGTTCTTGAGTTATAAGACTTTAAAGTGTGGAAAGCAAAAAGGGCGAATATCCATCCTTAACAAAATATTATATCAAAATTATTTAGCTGCGAGTTTTAAAATTGATATTAGCTAAAATTTGAAATTGTACTTAATTGTCCTTAAAGTGTTACAAACAAATACCAACCATAGTTCGTCAAGTTTTGCAAGTCTCATGAAAATGTAGTCAAAATCTGCTGCAAAATAACACATTTTTATTCAAATTTCAATACATTTTTTTGGAATTCGCCCTTTTTCCATTTAAGCAAAATTGAAGTCAAATTTTTGCCAAGTTCTCTTTCGAATACCTTACTAAAATTTTGTATATAGGTAGATGTGACTTAAATCTTTAAGCTAATACCAAAAACTTGACAAAATTATTATTTTTTAACCGTTTCCTGCGTTTTTATTGTCCCCTGTAAAATTCTACGTCTTTATTCGCATGAACTGTTCAATTTTTAGTATAATATCTAATATTGTGTTTTTATATCACAAAAATATTTTTTTGCATAAACCATTTATTTATTTTTTTTAATTCCATAAACATTGTCGTTTTTATTGATTTCTAAAGCTAGAAAACCCCATAACTCTGTAATAAAAAAATTTATTTGTTTAAAATATATATATATTTTTTGTGATTAGCCAAATTTTTGCTAAATTTAGCAAATGGCTTTCAAAAATTAGTAAAATTAGTATAAAATTCAGTAATTTGTAATATGAGAATATCAAAAAAAAATAAAAAAAATTTCCACAAAAATAGTAAAGTGTGATTGAAAATTTTTTCTACAAACTTTTTTCTGAGTGTACACGTCCTCACGATTGCTTCCCACTGTATTTTAAATCACTTTTTACGTAATGTCCACGTACGTTTTGCTAATTTTAATACCCATATCGCGAAATAACGCTTTATTAATTTTTTTTTATCAAAATTAATGAAACAAAAAAATTGTATCGAACTTCAAAACGGTTTATGCGGAAACTTTTTGAAAACCGCGAAATAATAAAAATACGATTCTTTATATTTCTTAAGACTATACTCCTAGGATAGGTAAAATTTGATGATGTGAAAAATAAATTAAAAGCCCAGGAAAACTTTGGTAATGGGTGCGATAAAGTAATGCATTACATTGTAATGTATACTCCTTACCTGTATCATTATTTCCCACAAAAAGTAATGAGTTACCGATAATGGGTTACATAATCCATTACTTTGTAATGAATACTCCTTACCTTCAGCATTATTGCGAAACATAATGAGTTGAAGATAATTGAATACTCATGGATTACTTCGTAATAAGACCTCATTACCTTTTACATTACTTCAAAACATAAAATAATGACTTACTGATCATCAATTACATAGTGCATGAATTATTAACGTGAAGTTATTATTACAATATTCTTTTTTAAATCTATTTAAAGACACATTACTTTGTGATTTTTTGTAAGAATGTAACCAGAGACCCTAGGTTCGAATCTCAGCGTGACCACGTAAATTATTTAATTAAAATAATATTTGTAATAGTTTTTTTTTAAATTTTTTTTATGAAAATCTATTTATAGACACATTACTTTTTCAAAACAAGTAACCAGTTACTTTATCCCCTACAAGGTTATGAATCAACCAATTACTTTAAGGCTCATCACATGTAAAATTAATCAGTAAAGTAAGGTAAGGTGTAATGCGTGAAGCCCTATGTCGATACATTACTTTACCCATTATTTGGTACTGTGTGGTTTTGCTGGGAGTTATAACTATAATGCACATACAAAGTTGGGTTCCCAATACCAAATCGGTTTTAAACAATCAGGTATTCATACAAAATTCTTTTATATTTTTTTTGCTAATTTTGGCATGCTTTTTCGCTTTTGAAACTCAATTTGCGAAAATGATAAAAAGTAATAATAATAATATATAGTTTAAAAGCTAAAAAAGATACTGTGTTCCATAGAAAAATCACTCGTCAAATTACCTAGTATATGTTGTTAGTCTAGCTGAGTGTATTACAAGACTGGTTAAAGAAGTTGCAATATGCATTCAAATTTTCCAGATAACAGTAAAAGAGTATTTTTGCGACTGGTGCATTCGGGTCGTCAGAATAACAGGCGACTGTTAAGCCACCGAGGCATATATCTTTTGATAGTTTACAAAATATATGAATTTTTCTTCTATGTGAATTCATTCAAGATATACCAAAACTAACACCTTATCCTTTAGCTTACAAAAAGACGATTTATAATGAGTCTAAAAATAGATTTCCATAAAAATGCTGCATTATTATATTTTGCCTCATAGTAATAAGATGAATAACCTATTACTGTTCACCAATTATGTTTTGTATGAAAGTAATACATTGTAAGTTTCTTATTTGTAATCCATTATTTTATTAGTTAAAGTAATGCAGAAGGTAATAAATACTCATTACAAAGTAATATATAAAATAATAAGTAATCATTACCATGTTTTTGCTGGGTTATACTATTAAATTATTTTTTGTTTAATTAAATATTGATATTAAAATTAACCTTCACACACTTTAACCAATAAATGATTTGTTTGTATTTGATCAAGACAAAAAAATAACAAAGTTGCAAATTCACTTCACTTTACAACCAACCAGCCAACCAGCCAATATCAATGTAAAAATCATTAATTCTTATACTATTTTGTAAACTTCTAAATCTATGTTGCATGCATGCCTGATCTTATACTTATTAAGAGTTATACTCGTACTACACTGAGAAAAAAATCTGTAATTATACATCAAAATTAACTATTAACTAGTCCATCAAACACTAATTACACTGTACAACACAAAAAAAAAATTACAAGGTCCGACCGACAAATTTTGATAGAAGAGGCAAAAAAAAAAGACACGTGTATCGGCGTTTTGAAAGTTTACATCTGGGTTTCATTTTAGGGGGAGGTAAAGTTTCCCCTAAATGCACATTTTGTATTGTCAATCGGCATAGAAAATCGAGTAAAGCTTACGTTTAAAGTATATAGTGTGTTTAGCAAACTTATGTAAAATATTACGGAGAACATTTTTGTGGAATATATTAACCCTCTAACTCCATAAGGTAAGGGTCTTTTTTGTCCTTCTTTTAAAAAACAGCATAAAACACCATTAAAACGGGGATTTAAGGGGTTAAAATGTTCCGCAAAAATATTCGCCGTGAAATTTTACTATAAGTCCCTGAATACAACAAAACGGAAAATTCAACCAGAAAGTCAGCAATAAGACACAACAAAAGAGAGCTTATTGTTAATTTCGCATTTATTAAGAATTTTATTTTAAAGTACCCCAAAAATTCAGCATGAAAAAAAAATAGTTCAAATTTCACCATTATTTTACCTCCTATAGCAAATTTGGATAGGAAGTATTCATTAATTACATTTTTTTTTTAGCTATATGCAATTCCACTTCATTATCATACATTGTCCAGCATTTTGCAGCGATAAGCAAATGAATGCTTTTGCCTTTATAGCGTTCTTCAATGGGTGCGCATGTCTGGTTCTCAAAGTAATCCATATGGGAATTTAAAAAATGAACGCCTAGTTTTTCAAAAGCTCTAAGCATGGTGTCTACGTATATTCGAGCAATAGGAGACCGATTTTTGCATAAGACATTGTATATTACTTCCTTAATGCTTTTCCACGCATTAAGCTCAATTGATTAGAGCATTTCGTCGAAGTCAGCGTTTTGCATTAGCTTTTTTTCTTGACCGACAAAAACACCTGTTTGTATGATACCAATTTTAAGGCTTTTAACAAGAACAACGACTAGAAGAACACATACATACCTTCTTTAATGTTAGCTTCGCTTAATTTTGGAAACATTGTTTTCAGAAAATTCAATGCTGATCCATTTGTATCCAGACATTTAACAAAGTTTTTTACCACATCAAGTTTGATATGCAATGGGGGTAAGATAGTTTTTTTCAGTTGATGAACGATATTGTGCTCTCCTAATGTTCCTAATGTTATAACAAATGCGACAGCAATGCTTCGGCGTCCACAGTTCATCCGAAAAAACTTCTAGCTCAAAATACCTTTTATAGATGTCTTCAACTTTACTATTGAAAAACGTAACTTTATATTCCGATATAGTATGTTTACCGCAGATATAGCAAAACAAATCAAGTTTTTCCAAACAATTGAACATTTTCGCCAAAACAAATCTTACGCGCTAAGTTTAATTGCTTACTTTAATCTTTTGTTATTTTTTAAGTAAAACACTCTAATTACAAAACAAATTATGTCCACAATATATGCACCGCAAATTGACACGTTTTCAGTAGAATAAGAAATATAGCACTTGATTTTTGATTTGATTTGATTTTTGTTTTTTTGTTTTTGTTGTAATGTAACGGATCTAATCTGCCAAAGAACAGCTGGCAATCTATATACTTATATATCTATGAATTTATAGGTCGGTGTACAGTGTAATGAAGTGGTATTGTCTAGAGCTAAAAAAAATGTAATTCATGAATACTTCCTATCCAAACTTGCTATCGAAGGTAAAATAATAAAGATATTACTGATTTTTAGTGAAATTTGCACTATTTTTATTTTCATGCTAAATTGTTGGGGTACTTTAAAATAAAATTCTTAATAATTCTTGTTGTGTCTTATTTCTGACTTTCTGGTTGAATTTTCCGTTTTGGTGTATTCAGGAACTTACAGTAAAATTTCACGGCGAATATTTTTGCGGAACATTTTAACCCCTTAAATCCCCGTTTTAATGGTGTTTTTTGCTGTTTTTTAAAAGAAGGACAAAAAAGACCCTTACCTTGAGGAGTTAGAGGGTTGACATATTTTACAAAAATGTTTTCCGTAATATTTTACATAAGTTTGCTAAACACACTATATACTTTAAACGTAAGCTTTACACGATTTTTTATGCCGATTGACAATACAAAAAGTGCATTTAGGGGAAACTTTACCTCCCCCTAAAATGAAACCCAGATGTAAACTTTCAAAACGCCGATACACGTGTCTTTTTTTTTTTGCCCCTTCTATCAAAATTTGTCGGTCGGACCTTGTAATTTTGGAAAAAATTTGATTTTGTTGTATAGTGTTATTAGTAAAGTGAAGTAGTAGGAAAAATTAGTAAACATTAATAAAATTTAGAAAATTTTATTAAACCCTTATTGGAAATCGATTTGCTAAAAATTAATAAAATTTTTTTCAATAATTTTGAATAATTTAATTAATTTTTATTAAAAATAAAAATTATGTTTTTTTCGACCTTTAATTGTGCAATGAAAATGAAAATTATTCAAGTTCGAGGCCATACTCTATATTTCTTTTTTAGGATATTGTCCTAACAAATAACACAGGCCTACAATGATTTTGGTGCCGCTAAAAATAAAACAAATTTCAAGTACGTTCGGTACCCTGATAAAAATTTGATACTTACTTTTTTAATGCTACGTGTAGTTTTCGAGATTTCGCAAGGATATTAAAGTAATCAATGTATGTCTTCTTCACTGCATCTGTTATAGGTTTTCTAAACTTTTTTACTACATATTCACCACAAATATAACAAAATGTATTTGGATTATTTACACAACACCTTCTCGACGACGGCATATCGATATTATCATTTAATCAAAGAAATTAATTGACTATAATGACATTAAGTATAATAAAATACATTTTTTAGGTTATGACCGATCGATACAAACCTGAACGTAGCTTCGCGATTTTGACAGCTAACCATGACGTCTTGCGGACTAATTAACCAAATTATAACATAGAATTAGCGGCACCAAACAAAAAATTTTTTTTTGTAGGCCTGTGTAATCTATAGAGTTTTTTGTTTTCAAATTTATTATCATTATCCATTGGCATTTTTTTATATTTTAGATTATAAAAATGTTTCACAAGTTAATTAGTTTAAATTTCAGCAAATTTTAGAAACTCAGTTTAAAATTTTTTTTTTAAATATTTTACTAAAATCAGCATCGAAAATTAGTAAAAAAAAAAGTTGTCATTTGTAAATGGGACATTTTAAAAACAATGATCACAAAAACGACATTTTTAACTTTACCTCTTCTGATTTGAGTAAAACTTGGTATAAACATTCTTCTTATGGTGTTTACATATATTTTCTTTTACCAAAATTAGTAATACTTCACTTTTAGTCGCTGCTCAAAGTTGGGGTTTTTTATTTTATCGTAACTATTGAACGCGTCAGCAGAAAATTAAAAATTTGTTGCCATTTGAAAGATCAAATACTCTTCTTCAAACAATGTGACAGAAAAATTAACTTTTTCCGCAAAAATGATAACATAATGAAAAAATTTCTATAATTCGCGAATATCGCAAAAACCTCATAATTGATTTTTGTGAAATTTATTTTGCAATTAACTCAAAATATCTCTGACAACCTATAAAATAAACAGAATTTCTCCAAAAGTATCTTTGATATTTAATATAAAATTGTTTATATTCACATAGCACTCTGCGACAATTTTCAATATTTTTTTGTCTCACATGGGAAAATCGATAAGCATGTTTACCAGGAGACCACATGTAGTTAAACTGCGCACTTAGATTTTCGTATCATATCCTAAGTCCTTTCAAAACTACATTCAAAGCTAAGTTTTTAAACAAATAATTTATATACTTGAATTCATTAAATGATGCCAATATGGATAAAAAATATAATATATTAAAATTTTGTTTGTATATGGAAATTTGAACTTTTTGTTATCGGTCAACTGATGTTTCAGTATTACAGTACAGTCAAGCCTTTAACATGAATTTTTTCTTTCAACGAACTTATTTAAAACCATCCAGAATATTGAAGGATGAAATTTTTAAAAGGACTTTTTTAAAATTGGTGATCCTGAAATATTACAACAAATAATTTTGTGGAATAGCACATAATATGATCTTTTATCTGATATTCATATTGGAATCATTTATTGAGTACAAGTATTTTAATAATTTGTGCGCCCCGGTAGGTTAGTTGGTAGCGTGCTGGCTTATCTGTGCGGGGGTTGTGGGTTCGATTCCCCCCACAGGCACTGGTCTGTTTTCGCTACAACGCGCCGAAGGGCATAGTAGCTAGTGCTCGGTTAGGGTAATAGTATATAATTTGTAATTATATGATTATTAATTAATACATACATTTTAATAATTTGTTTAAATACTTGTACTTATTTAATGTCCTTTTGAGAGGACATATGATGTGATAACGAAAATCTGAGTAAGCAGTTTTCCTACATGCAATCTCCTGTCAATATTGTCGTAGGGTGCTATGTGAATATACATAATTTTATATTCAATATCAAAGATACTTTCGGAAAAAAATCAGTTTATTTTTGAACGCCTCTGATTCACAACTTTGAAGTTTTAATTCTCGTAACGATATTTCCCGGAAACCCCCTCTTTTTTAAATACCACAATTCCGGGATTGTGCGGGACTTCCCGTTAAATTTTTTTTCATATTTGATTTCAAATTGAAACATTATTATTTTATTTTTTTTAAATTATTGTAAATAAATATTATTTTAAATTAAAGACAAACTGTTAAAAATTAGTTAAAATTTTCCTTAAAGAATAATTATTTGGAATTCAAAAACTATTTATTTATTTTTGCAATATTAATTGATGACATTTAAATTTTTTAACTTCATTTAAATTAATTTAATATTTAAATTTAACAATTGAATTAAAAAAATACTAATTAAAATAACAAATCCATTTGATAAATTTTTTTTAGTACTTGTTTTTTAAAAAAGAAAATGACGCATTTGACTTAAAATGCTTGCGAAATTCACACCCTTTTAAAATTTTTATTAATGCTAGACAATTATTTTTGAAATCTGTTAGAACTTGTGCACCTAGAAATGTAAATTTTTAGATTACACATTTTCAATTCTTATTTTGAAATTTAAAATTTCTAATTTTTTTTTAATATTAAAAACAAATTATAATTTTTTTTTTCAAAACTTCTGCGAAAGTACAAGTTTGTACGAAAATCAAAATAAAAAATATAGAAAATGATCTAGAACTTTTGTTAAACGAATAATTAGACCCGAAACCCGATAATATGATTTTCCCGCATTAAATATTAATTGAAAATTACAAATACAAATACAAAACGGCGATTTAAAGACTGTACAAAAATATGGATTATTGGATATTGTTAAGTTATAAAATAATTCAAAAAATATACTTCTAGGATTCATAATTTTAGCTTTTTAAATAAAGTATTTTACAGTTCTTGTGTTGCCATATGGCGTGTTTCTAATTTATACAGTTATTTTTATAGTAAAAGTCTAATTTTTCAAGCACATATTATGTGAAATTGAAATAATTTGCATTGAGCGGGGAATCCCGAGAAATTAAAAAAAAAAAATTCCTGCTGTCCCGGGAAATTAAAAAGTCCGGGAGAACAAAAACCGTAGTTACAAGTGACAATTTGAGTTAATTGCAAAATAAAATTCAGAAAAATTAGCAATGGGTTTTTTAAGATATTCGCGATTTAAGGAAATTTTTTGAAATTTGTTATCCTTTTCGCATAAAAAAATAAGTTTGTACAACACTGTTTAAAAAAGAGGATTCGATCTTTAAAATGGCACCAAGTTTTTAATTTTCTGTTGACGAGTACAAAAGTTCTGAGAATTTGAATATTGTATATTTCTTACACATTTCTTAAAAACCCATAACTTTGAGCAGCGAGGAAACGCGAACTATAATTCATTTTGGAAAAAGAAAAAACACTTAAACTATATAGTAACTAGTAGAATACAAATGAGTTAAATGAGATTTGAAAGACCTTTATCTAGAAGATGTGTCGAAAGTTTTTAAAACTCCCTAATAGGGAATAGAAAAAAGTTTTACTAAAATATGATTTTGTACTAAAAATTAGTACAATAACTATTAATTGAGATATAAAACGTTTGTATCATTTTTCTATTCATTTTTTTTTTTTTAGTGTATTTAGTTTTTGTTCTGTCTGCATAGATATACTATTAGATAATTTACAATATATTTTTATTTTATTTTATGTTTTTCAATTTGCAGTTTCTACTCATGGCTCGTCTATTATCACATTTATTCATCGGGGTTGTATTTGGATATTTGTACAGAAATGTAGGTGAAAAAGCCACTACTGTATTGGGTAACTATGTCTATTTGTACGGTTCAATATTACTATTGGTTTACACCGGCAAAATGGCTGTGGTTCTAACATGTAAGTATTGAAAAAAATATATATATTGCGTAAAAAAGATTGTCATTTATATTTAAGTTGTTTTGTTCAAGTTGTTTGTATTTGTTATCAGAACTTTAAATTAATTTATTGGTAAATTAAAATTGTTTACTTTTTTCATCATTTGAATATGATAAAAATTATAACCATCAAATGAACTTGATAGAGATTAGTTAAAGTTTCATAATTTTTATAATTTGTAATTTGCTAATATTTTTTACACACAAAGAAAAATGTTTTAAAATTCAGTTAGTAAGTCCCGGTTCACACACGGCAATTTTACTTGCGCAATTCTTGAATTTATAGAGGAGGGAATAAAAGACAATGGAAGGGGTACAGACTTGCCCGTACTCCAATTCCGTTTTGTTTTGTCATTCGCAATTTTCAACACGAACTAAAGAAAACGAAAATTGCTGAAACAAACTTTTCCTGTGTGAACACAAAAGCAAGTTCAAAGTAAAATTGAAGAAAAATTGCGCAAGTAAAATTGCCGTGTGTGAACCGGGACTAAACAATTTTAAAAAATTTCGGCCGATTTTTAGAACTAGTTCAGAAGTTTTTAAACAAATTTTATGTTTTTTTAAGTTCTCTATTCGATTGACAGACACTCAGGGAATTTCTGCTTTAACCCTCTAACAGGTAACAAATAAGCGTTTTGTACTTAAAAATTAATATATTCGGATAGAAAACTAAATTTGCTAAATATTTTGCGAAGTAATTTTTCGAGTGCCGTCCACGGTTTGGAAACGATAAAGCTTCAAAATCAAAATTTCGTAAAATTTCGTAAAATTTCAAAAACTAATTATTTTTAAAAAAATATAGTTCTCAAAAATCTAAAAAACCAATTTAAGTTGACAAAAACTCTTTATAATAAAATATAAGTAAGATTGAAGCTTTATCTTTAATAATAAGTTCCTAATTTAGTCCAAGGACTCACAGGATTTTATCAGGATTCCTCTAAAGGACATCGTCTTAACTTAAACTAATACACGGATTTTTTATGAAATTTTGCAGAAAGAAGACATTAAGTATTAACTAATAGCAATGCGTTGAAGTTTGAACAATATAAATTGAAGTTTATACACTTTTTCGCCTAATTTCGCTTTCTCCAAAAAGCAAAAATCCCGATGTCTTCTTAAATAGGAATAGAAAAAAAATAGTTTTTCGAGCGTCTTTATATCTTGGTAAGCGAAATATTTTTTGTCCAAAACTTCTCTTTCAAATGCTTTAATTTTCAAAATGCACCCTAAAATATTTTGGCTCATATCGCCTAAATTAGGCAACGGTAAACAATTTTGTTGAAGAACTTATTAATTGTTTTTCGTGTGGAGCACATGGTATGAATTTCGTTGCAAAACATCGTTTTCCAGTTAGAGGGTTAAATATATGTAGTTGTTTGGGTTGTAATACAGTTTCTTTATTTTTAATGCAAATGTAAGTCGGCAATTGTTGGGTTTACTAAAATTCGGCTAAACTGAACTTTATGGGGCATTCTCAAAAAAAAAAAAAAAATAAAATAGGTGCCCTATTATATATACCAGAATTAAAAAAGATTTTTTTTATTTTCGGTTAAGGGAGCCCAAACACCGGTACGCGTATTAACATACAAGTGTGGGTACTCTAATCAAAGGAAATTTTCTCAGGATTTCAAAAATTATATTATTTTTAGGATATATGATACGCAGCGATATTTTCAAAAAACACTTACAAATATGTACATCGAAATTCAAACAAAATAATTTTTATTGTAAAATCACAAAATGTAAAAACTTTACTCAGCGAAGCCGCTAAAAAACTATCACATAGGATAAAACCTCTAAGCCCGGCCGAAGGCCGGTCACTCAGAAAAACTTTACTCAGCGAAGCCACTAAACAGCCTATTACATAGGAGAAAACCCTTAAGCCTAAGTCACACACTAAAACTTACCTCAGAGGGCTTTGAACGGACTGATGAAGAAAACCCTTAAGCCAATAAATTTTGTACTATCCCTGGGTAATGCCAACGATAGCAACTAAAAGGTCATATTTTCATGTAAAATTCATTATTTGAACAGTAAATTTTACAAAAATAACAAAAAAAAACAATAAAAAAAACTTCCTCCCCATTTTTGTAAATAAAATATACTTAGAATAGCTCTAGAGGGCGCTACGTATCATGGATCATTAAAATAATATTTCTGAAATCTTGAGGAAATTTTCTTTCATTTGAGTATCCACACTTTCTGTTTCTCATCTGTCTACGCATCCCGGTTTTTGATAGGAAAAAATTGTTCTTTTTTAATTCGAGAGGGGGTCGTATTTCGTTTTTGTTTTTTTTTTTTTTTGAGGAACGCCCCATAAAGTGCAGTTTTGCCAAAAATTAACAACAATTTGAATAAAATAATTGTTGTTTTAACAATAAATTTTTTCAAAAGATAACAAAAATTTTAAGTTGTTGTTGTTAAGACAAATAAAAGAAGAGTTGACCACTTTTAATCCTTAAAAAGCTGACGTACCTACAGAAATCGAAAATTAGGTATGAATTTTGAAGGGCCTTAGGGTGCCCCTATTTTTTTTTTTTTTTGATTATTAGGAATCCTGCGGGAAATAAAGGGTCGATTGATCCAAAGTTGTAATTCTGTGATATATGATTGGGGAGCACGTCACGAAACTGGTTACTGACTGGCCTGCTACAAAGCGGACATAACACTGAAGCAATTTGATCTGTACCTACTGACTATGTCACAGTAGAAATGAAGACGTAACACTCCACTGATTTAAAAGAACTAAATACAGAACTTTTTAGACAGTGACCAGGGTTGCCAGATGTGGCGATTTCTCGCCAAACGTCGCGATCTTAAAACTCGTTTGGCAAGTTACTTTTTAAAATGACGACTGGCGATTTTACACATAAAATATCTCTACAAAAAAACTAGAAATATATCAGCAGAATATGATTTTTTGCGCAACTTATTCAAAAAACTTGAAACACTTTACAAGAATATAAATTGAAATTGAAAAATTTCTACAAACTGGCTTCGAAATATCTTGTTAAGATAATTTACAAGATTTTTGGTAAAGATTTGTTATGTATAAGTAATTGGTGATTTGTAAGAATGTCGTTGGATACGAAATGAAAACTGAGTATATATTTTGTTACTCTGCTATATATCTTGTTACTCCGCCAAATAACTTTTTTTTTTTGAAAATGCTATAAAAAAAACTACTGAATATTTTCTCAAATTTCTTTTTTATTTGAAAGTACAATCCTTCCGGTTAATAATGGAAAATAATTGCATTCAAATGGCTGCCTCGGCTGGCCATGCAGTAGCCTACACGATCGGTCCAATTTTTAAGCACATTATCGATTGTGTGCAGCTGTATTTCACCAAT
Source organism: Delia radicum (assembly GCA_021234595.1). Taxonomy (NCBI): domain Eukaryota; kingdom Metazoa; phylum Arthropoda; class Insecta; order Diptera; family Anthomyiidae; genus Delia; species Delia radicum. The sequence goes on along the minus strand of CM037854.1, from coordinate 70,100,117 downwards.
GGCATCGCGAATATTGTCCTTTAAAGCGTCAATTGTCTCTGGCTTGTTGGCGTAACACTTATCTTTGACGGCACCCCACAAATAATAGTCCAACGGTGTCAAATCGCTGCTCCGAGGTGGCCAAACGAAATCAGCTCTGCGGCGAGTGTAGCTTCGGCTGTGTGGCACGTAGCGCCGTCCTGTTTAAAACCAAATGTTGCCAATATCCTCCTCTTCAATTTTTGTGAACAAAAATTCGTTCAACATGTCCCGATAACGATCGCCATTGACTGTAACGGCCACTCCTTGCTCATTACCATGATTTTCAAAGTAATGTCGCAATATTTCCCAGCATTGTTCAAGCGTATACACAACCATATTCGTTTAGCGGAAGGATAAAACTAATTATCTATCAAATCAGACATGAGCTAAGTGTTACCATTCACGAAATAAGCACCAGTTGAAAAAAAAAAACGTTAGATGGCGGACCCTTTTTATTTAATTTGTGCTGAATTGCTGCAGCTCCTTCTTTTATAAAGATCTTATTGTGAACTAGAATTATAATGCAGCATGCAAAATTTTTAGAAGTGTTAAAAATTCGTAGAAATTGTTTGATAATACCAATGTTAGTAAATAAAGAAAAATCTTGCAAAAAAATCAATATATTAAACATCCGTACTTTTTGTCTAGTTTATGTACTTTTCCAAATTTAAATTGTTATAATGAATTTAGTTTTTTGTTGGGTATCGACCAAATAAAATAATTTTAAAAGTGATTTTTGTTGTGCCTTTTTGGAGGGTTTTTGAACAGGTGGTATGACACACTGTTTTGGATAAGTGCAGTGACTGGTTTCGGACGGGCTATTTCGCAAACCGTACATAATATGACACACTGAATAAAAAGTGACATGTTACTTGCCAACTACTTTTCAAAAGCCAGGCGGCATGTACCCGTTAGACCAGTGCAGTGGTAAGTCGCAAAATTATTCCAGTCAAACTACCCCTATCACATAACACATTGCGCTTAATATGTGACTAGTTTTCCTTTAAAAATTGTTCTCCAGTTCTACGATACGTAAACCTACACCAGTCATGTGATAAATTTTTTCCCACTGATTCTGTTGCATATCACATAAATCCTAAAATGGTCCTACTTTAACACTTCTACTTCTAACTTGTCCCGTAGCATAGTCATTTCAGTCGGTATGGTGATTCAGTCGGTTGGTCAAGTTATTCGCCACGTCACACAGTGCTCTACAGGTAGCAATTATTACCTCCTGTGACAAGCCCATGTTAAAAGTACCAGTTACTTTCATATAACAGAACCGAAACTAGGACAGGTTCATACACACAAAGTTCTAGTCACGTGACCATATCAGTGACTAGTCCATTTCCCGCAGGGAATTTTAAAGCAATATCGGGATCTTTAGTGGATTGCACTTAAAAGTGCTTAAGTTAACCTAACTGGCGCCATTAATGTTTTTATTCTATCATTTATAGCTTTTGATTGTCAGGCTCCGAAATGAAATATTTGCATATTCTTATTTGTACTAAACTCTTAAAATAGTCTGAAGCTTAAACAAATTATTGATAAAGTAAAAATAAAAATTTAAATGCAGGGAATATTATAAATTTTATACTTTTGTGATAATAAAAACAATAATCATAAGTCATTTGAACGTTTCCACTTTAATTGTATCATTTATTGTTCAGTGGTTTCGTTTTAGGAAAATTATAAAAAAGTACTCCTTATAAACATGGTGTTGTAATTAAAAATTAATAATCGTTGAATAAAACTATTAATGACATTATTTAGTGAAACATGTTTTATTTTTGAAGTGCAATCCATTATAAATCGCGATATTGCTTGAAAATCTATAATAATTAAAATAAACATGGGATGCAATTCAAAATTCCCCCATAAATTGCGATTTCTGTAGGTACTTCAGCTTTCTAAGGTTCCAAAAGTTGCCAAGTTTCATTTTGTTAGTCTTAGAATTGAAAAGCAGCTTAAAAAAGTTCTTTGGAATAACGAAACACTAAATATTTTATATATTACGGAATTGTTTACGATTTTCCATATTCCAGACTTTTGGAGTTCTGGCTCTAAACTTGGTACAATTATAATACAAAAATAGGTCTATCTATTTAATACAATGGCCATAACTATATTTCCAACCAAAAACAGTTAGAGTCATTTAAATTTTCGCACAATTCGTGTACTGTCCTTATTTTTAACATTCGAATATGGACATTTAAACAACTTTTTGTTGTTATTATTTTAATTACAACCAACAATGTTTAAATTGTTACGCGAAATGAAGAGTTGTTGTGTGGTACAATAATCAAATAATAATATTGGTAATTTTTTTTCCCGATATTTATGCGTGTTTTTTTTTTTAATTTAAATTTGTTATATGTTACAAGTGTCCTCATTATTTTTCACATATGTCAAATTATTTTTCACATATGTCAAATGTGATTATGATTATATATATCGCACTTAAGAGTTGGAATTAATCGCGCATTTTGGTGTTTCGAGTCAGTGAATTCGAGTCAGTGAACTAGCTCGTTCAACTCATTCAATCGTTCTTTTTTGTTTTGACCTATGACTGAACTGAGGGTTGTGAACTGTGTGTCGTTCATTTGACAATTTATTACGCACTATTTATGTTTTACGAGTTTTTTTTCACAAATTTTACTGTACATAGACAAAACATGTTCTTTTGTAACAAAAATTTATTTATTTTGTGTAAAAAAACATTTTCTTTTTATGACTTTAATTGTTTCCCCTAATTTGAAACAATAGTATTTCTATTTTTGAAACAAAATATTTGCTCTTGCAAACAATTTAATTGAATAGGGATGCAATTGTTCTATGACTTAAAAGAACGAAATGAAGAATTGAACGACAAAATCGACTATTGGTAAACGAATCATATCGTTCAATTGAGTGAGTCGTTCAATCGAACTAGTTCCTTAATGAACGAAACAACTATAATCGCACTTATTTTGTATGAAATTTGATTGTAGATGACAGTAAAAGCGTAAATTGTGGACTATTTCGCTATATGGACAATAATCGATGTGACTATATAGTCATATGGAATTGCTCTATAGTGACTGGTTTAGTGGTGGTGTGCACCACTGTCATGTGACAAAATTGAAGAATTCTTCATAAGGGACCTCATTGAAAGTTGATCGCAACGAGTGATAGCTCGTTGGAAAGGTATTGAATCAGGCTTTAATTGAAAAATAAAATTTTCCTAATTTTTCTTGTTAAATAATTAAAAATAATTCAATTATAAAAAATATAAAAACAATGAGAACAAGGTGGTCTCTTAAATGCTCTTCTCCTGTCCAAACAAGGAGTCGGGGCCCATTTTTTTATTGCTGATTCTTAAAGCAAAAATTATGAGGAATCCAAAAAAAATAAAATTAGCCGGAAAATTTAGGAGCTTCTGTGGAAAATCGGAAAATTTAATTTTCTTGGGAAAATTTAATTTTCTTGGGAAAATTTAATTTTCATGGGAAAAAGGTAAATTTCTGAGAAAAATTAGGAAAATTTTATTTTTCAATTAAAGCCTGATTCAATACCTTTCCAACGAGATATCACTCGTTGCGATAGCAACGAGGTCCCTTATGAAGAATTCTTCAATTTTGTCACATGACAGTGGTGCACACCACCACTAAACCAGTCACTATAAAAAAAAAAAAAATATGTAGGTACATTATTTTTTGCTGGGCAATCGATTGAGACTATTTATTTTAAAATCGGAGAGGGGTCGTCCAAAAATTTGCCAATTTTGATCGTTTTCATATGGAATTGCTCTATAACCGAAAAGTACTGCACACAGAGAAAAATTTAGCTATTTGCCAACCAAAATTCAGTTACTACGACTCAAATTCGGTTATTACGCATTTTATTTGGTTGGTACAAGTGAACATTAATTGTCACAACAAAGATCGATTAAGTCAACTAAATTATCATTATTCTAACTGAACTTATAAGTTGTTACCATTAAAATACACTTTTCAATTCGGTTGGCACATTATTTCTCTGTGTGTGTTTTTGATTTTTTTACTCATTTTTAGTTAAGCAAACATGGTTAATTTAGTGTTTTTAATAATTCCCGGGAATTTTTGTCTAAATTTTGGCCGCGAATTTAAAAATCGGCAAAATTCTGTTAATTCCCGGTTTAAAAACCCAATTCGCAAAAAAAAAATTACTTTAAGTTCGACATTGCTAAGACATTACTTTTCGTGTAGCGGGACAGTTGGATTGAAAAGCCTTATATTTATAAAAAAAAAATTTCAAAGAAAAAATAAATTAATTCTTCGAATTTCTGTAAATAAACTTGTTTATTCTTTGCTAAAACAAATAACAAAACAATAATTACAAGAGTAGATTTTTTTCCCTAAATGTTGTAAATTGTTTTTGATTATTTAAAGTGTTGGCGTGTTTCAAAAGTTACGGCATACGTAGCTGCTGTTTAACATCGATGGTTCAATAAACTTGCTTAGCCAGATGTTTGCCTATTTCTATTTGTAGTTAGTAAAAATTTCTGCTTTTTCACTATTTTAAATACTAGTATTCTATGATAATCGTTATTTAATTTTTTTATTCAGAAATGTTTTAAAGCAGAAAAACTATAAATTTTAATTTTTTTTTAATAATAAATGTTTTTTTATGTCTCAGTTTATGAATGAATCTATGTTAAAAGAGTTTGCCAAATGATAATCATTTTTTAAATAATATACAGTAGTGGTCAAAACATTTGGAACTGAGATCACATTTGATTTACATATTTTCTTCAAATCACACTTAGTTACTAAAATTTATTTTTTACATATTCTTCATACATTGTTTTATGTTAAACAAATAAAAAAAATTAATTCCGTTAAATTAAAACAACAAAAAAATTATTAATAATAGATGTATTCAAAATGCAGGTGTTCAAAACATTTGCAACTCTCATTATTCTTACTCTTAACGAAACAATTTATGCTAACAAATGCTAGGATATAACGGAAATCGCATTCCTTTTTAATATGAGATTCAGGCCGTTACATTTTTTAAACAAAGTTATTATAATTATTGTTCTTTAATAGCTGCAATAAGATGTTAGAAGCATAAACATCGTAAAAATAATTTTTGTAAAAAATGGCAGGAAATAAATACATTTCTGATTTTAAATCAAAAGTTGTAAATGATTTTCAAAATGGACTTTCCAAAAAGAAATTTCTATAAAGTACTCCGTTCCAAAATCAACGATTTGCCGCATTGTTAAAAGTGGTAACATCCACACAACTCATAAAGATGGAAGACCCCGTATTACAACTGTAAGAGACGATCGTAAAATCAAGAATTTTTTTACGAAATATTCCAAAGCAGTTCTGAAGCTAAAACTGAACTTTTAATAGATGTACAAAAAACCAATTGACGGCCACAATTAGGGTTGTCATATTTGAAAAGTGAAAAAAGTACATTCATGAAAAAAAGCAGTACTTTTCAAAAAAAAACAGTACATTTTTGTATTTATTGTTAACATAACTTTTACTTCAATACATCACATATTTACTTAAAATAAGTTAATACACCGAACCAAATAGCGTAGGTAAAATCAACAAAAAAAAATTGGTAGATCTTTAACGAAATTTTGTCAAATTTTTTTTTTAAGATTTAACAAATTTTATTCAAATCAACAAAATTTCGTCAAGTTTACATCCTATAAAGAAGTAAAATTGACTAAATTTCATCAAATTGACTAAATTTCGTCAAATTGGCTAAAATTATTAGTTTGGACGCCATCACTTTTTGCATTAGGCAGTGTCATGAAAACAAATTCTGTTTACAAACATCCATTGCTTGAAAAGTAAACAAACCAAACTTATATATGTACAAAGAAACGAAGTGGAATTAATACAGGGAGATTCAAAAAATTTATATAAAAAACTATTGTACACACAAAAAAAAAACATGGTTAAAAAAATATATATTCTTTGTACACGCAAAAAAAACTTGTTTATATAAAAATATGTAAAATATACAAAAAAAAAAAACAGTACAAAAACATTACAAATCCAAAAAAACAGAACTTTTGCGTACTGTTTTAGGTGTTGTGAATAAAACAGTACATTTTTCAAAAAACAGTACATGTACTGTTTAAAACAGTACGAATGGCAACCCTAGCCACAATCTATAGAGATCTTTTGAGTTCAGTTATGCTTCCGTATGCTGAATGGGAATTGCCACTCTCATGGCCCTTACAGCACGACAACGACCCAAACACACGGCGGGGGTTGTAAAAGTTTGGCTGCAGGAAAATGAAATTAATATCATGTCGTAGCCGGCTCAATCTCCCGATCACAACCCGATTGAGAACATGTGGATGATTGTAAAACGGAATATCGGCAATAAAGTATTTCGAAATGGTGATGCACTTTTCGTCGAGTTGGAGAAGCTGTGGAAGGAAATTTCTGACGATTATATTAAAAAGCTCATTGCCTCAATGCCTAAGAGGTGTTCAGAAGTTATTTTTTTTTTTTTTTACTACAAAATGCTGAGCGTTAAAACCATTGTTTGTATTTCCTGTTAATAACTTTAACTTATTTTGTTAAAATTACTTTTTTTTAGAAGTTATGAATAATTTTTTGTATTTGCAAAATAATATGCTATAACTGAATTTAATAAAAAAAAAAACAAAAACTTATACCACAAATCTTTTTGATCAAAAAAATTATAATTACCTAAACCATGATTTCAGTTGAAAATGTTTTGAACACCACTGTAGAATAATAATAAATGTTTTTGTTTGGATTTAAAGTCTTTATAATTAATGAGTTTAATGTTGTCATTTTACAAATATTTTTTTAAAAACAAAATTTGTTACTTATCAACATATTTAACAAAAATTTCCATAACAATTATTTTCTATGCTTTTGAGTTTCAAAAAAGAATATTTTAAATATTTTTCAATTTAAAATACATACTTCCATAATATTGCTACTGTTTCTTACCCACCCGGGTAAAAACATTCATATACAATCATATCTTATTTGTTATAATATTATATAAAATCATATAGCTTCAAATACACTTAAAAAGAAAAAGTTAGTAAAGTTAGGTGCTTGCAAAAAAAAAATGGCTAATGTCAGCAAAATCTTTTGCTGAAAATCAGCGAGCTGGTTTTTAACAACAAAATTAGTAGCTTCAGCAAAAGTTTTGCTGACACTTAGTGGATTAATTATATAAAAAAAGCTTACTGAAATTTAACAAAATTTTTGCAGAACATTACTAGACCGAAAAAAAATTAAAAAAATTGTAGAAAAATTATACTTTAGTTAATTTATTTGCTGAAAAGCATAAGCATATTTTTGTGAGTCTTTTAAAACTAATTTACAATATGTTAAAATATAAAAATGTTCATACATTGGCGGCATGAATTAATGTAATATCTAAAAAAATATAAATAGTTATATATAACATACACAACATTATCTTTCAACCACTTACACCAGTGATTGTCTAAATGATGCCATCTTTTAAAGGAAGAATAATGTAGGTAATTCTAGAAACGAAACGAAATTATAACAGAAATATGACATATGCAACCCTTTTTTTGCAATAAGAAAAAGGAAACATAAAAAACAACTTAAGATGTGTGCCCTTGTCTTTCGCTTTATGATGTCTATCTGAACGTATAATTGTATGTAATTTGACCACACTGCATTATTAATCTGTATAAACATTAGGTTTATTAATCTGTATAAACATTAGGTTTGTTTTGTTTTTTTTTTTACTTAATAGACAATTACTTTCAGAAGCCAGCGACAACACAAAATTTAAGTTGTTTTAATCCACAATGTATGAAAAACAGATACAAAAATCTTCCATGGTTGATTTTTTATACACTCAAAAAAAGAAGTTAGTAGAAAAGTTAGTAAAACGTCTTGTAAATCAGGTATACTATTTTTTAGCAAATATTTTTGCTAAAATCGTGTTTTCAGCTAAAATTTTTGTTATACTTATTCAGCACTTAACTGTTTTATACTAATGCTTTACTAATATACTAATGTTTTACTAATTAATTTTGCTAAAAAAAATTGTGCTGATAAGCAGATGTCGCGGCATGTCAAGATGTAGTAGAGAAGAGGAAAATGATATTAAAAAGTACAACTCTAACAAGACAAGTAAAAAAATCAACCATGAAAAAACATATACAGACATGTAGACAGAGTAAAGAGAAAGACAAAAACACACATCTTAGGTAGATTTGTATGGTTTCTTTTTCTTATTGCAAAAAAAGGGTTGTTTTTTTCGTTTCGTTTTGTTTGTTTTGTTTATTTTTTCGTTTCGTTTCTAGAATTATCTTCGGCAGTTTCGTCATAGCATCATTAAGACAACCATTGATGTAAGTAGTTGAAAGAAAATTTTTGTTATGTTATATATATTTATTTCTATATATTTTCAGATATTAAATTAATTCATGTCGTCAATGTGGGAAAATTAAAATTGTTATATTTCGTTATTATAGTAAATTATTTTTAAAAGAATCACAAAAATATGTTTTATGATTTTCAGCAAATAAATTAACTAAATTACAATTTTTCTACAAATTTTTTGCGTTTTTTTCAGTCTACTAAAATTCAGCAAAAAATTTATTAATTTTTACCAACGCTTTTTTATTTCTAATCTACTAAGTGTTAGCAAAACTTTAGCTGAATCTACAAATTTTGTTGCTAAAAATCAGCTCGCTGATTTTCAGCAAAAGATTTTGCTGACATTAGCAACTTTTTGCTAGCATCCTCCTGACTAAAATTTTGCTGACTCAGCAAAATTTTTTGCTGACTTTACAAACTTTTTTTTATGAGTGTATGTTTTACAAGAATTGTACTTTTTTAACATTATTTTCCTCGTCACTACTACATCTTGACATGCAGCGACATCTACTTCAATCTGCGTATATCTTTCGACATGGTTGTCGTCCACGCTATTAATGTGCTTATCAGCACAATTTGTTTAGCAAAATAAATTAGTAAAACATTAGTAAAATATTGGCAAAACATGAGTTGAAAGCAGTTAAGTGCTGACTTTTAGCTGAAAACCTAATTTTAGCAAAAAAAATTTCTGAAAAATAGTATACCTGATTTACAAAACGTTTTACTAACTTATGTTTTTGAGTTTAGTTTAATATTTATATATGTGATGGCGCATATGACCATATATAATTTTATCTTGGATTTTGTTTTTTGTAAATTATTTGATATTATTAATAATCATATAATTACAAATTATAGCATATTACCCTAACCTGTACTACGTTACTATGGTTTTCGGTTGTAGCGAAAACAGACCAGTGCCTCTAGTGGGCATCGAACCCTCAACTCTCTCACTGCCAAGCTAGCACGCTACCAGCTAGAATACCGGGCTACTTGATATTACCGTAGATGTTGCATATTTTAATGCACTAAAAAAAAGTCAGTACTGACAACAACTTTTTTGGTGATATTAGCAATTTTTCTGCAAGGATCCTCCCAGGCAAAATTTTGCTGACTTTTTTGTTAGTGTATAAATTAATTAGAATGATTTCATATATAAGTTTATATCGCTTAATAAAATATTACGTTTGTAATATATGGTATTTGTGTTAAATTTTTCTAATAATTTAAAGTGCTGTAATTTTTTGTTGTTGTTTTTGTTTTTTTCTTCGATATTTTAAATCACGATTCTAGACAAAAGCAAAAAATTCTCAGTTTGGTACGTGATGAATTTCACTTTCCATCGAATTTAAACATTTTGATGTCATTATTAACTTTGAAAGAGCTATGAGTACAAAAAGCAGGTCATTTATTAAAAGTTCTTTGTGATATAAAAAATTTAACAATATGTATTAACCAGGGACAGGAACTTCATGCACTAAAAAAGAGTGTTTTTTAAAAATTATCAAATATGCACTAACATTTTTTTAATCAGTTATTTTCAATTTTTTAAAAATGTTAAAGTTAATTTGTATTGCTTAATACATTTTCTACGCGATGTTGTACAATTAACCCTTAAATGCCCAATAGCGTCGATGTGATAATGGTGTGAAAAGCTAAATAAACAAAAACTGCGTATCACGATTTTTAAAATAATTTTTTCCCGCTTTTTATAACCAAAAAACTAACATTTTCAAAATTTTAAATTGACAAAAAAAAATATCATTTGAAAGCTTACATTTGTCTCTAAATACTTATCTATTTTATTTAAACTTTCTAAAATTAGTTTTTCCTTTTTTTCGATATCATAAAAAAATGCATTTTTTGATTAATAAAAGGCGCAATTCTATATATTTATTAAAAATGTTTATTAAAGAGTGCTTGGGTTTTCTTAAGAAGTTTTCAATTGTTTATTGTTTGTATATTTAAAGATACAGAGGGCATTTAAGGGTTAACACAAAATGCATTTTATTTATATTAAAAACCACGCATTTAAAAAACTGCTAAAAACTGTATCTATGAATCCTTGTTTGCATATAAAATTTAGGAAAACACTTAAAAGGGCTTGACCGTCTGGAACCTCTTTAGTCTATATGCTCGATGGTCAAACATAAACTAATATTAAAAGTGATTTTTTACGAAAAACTAAGAAAACAATAAAACTAAGTAAAAATATACAACAAAAATATTAAATGCATATTTTTGTTGTATATTTTTACTAAGCGAAATATGCAAAAATATGTATTTATATAAAAATATGCACTAACAAATCGATGCTATTTTAATGCAAACTCTTTGATTTCCAAATATATTTTGTTTACCATGCTCGCAGACTTGAGGAACTTCCGGTCCCTGGTGGTAAAAAATGCATGTAAAAATGCTTAATCAATTGCACCCAGATTTTTGAACACGTTAAAATGCAAAACCCTTTATATCTCAATTTAAAACGAGTGGACTCATACCACTTTCAAAATAAATGGTTCATATAGATATTTATGAAATTAAATGAAACAATTTCACAATATTTATAAGAGTTTTAAATGCTTTGTAAAGAAACGAACCTCGATTATAACAAATTAGTTTGTCTGCTCACTCGGAGTTCATCTAAATCGGGTATGGCTTGGTTTCATAATGCTTTCCTTGTTTTTTAAATAAAAATCCAACTTTTGTTTATTTCGTTACTGTTGCATTAATTTTAATATATGACATTGTGAAATAGAGACGGGGGAGATTATAAAAATAAACAAAAATCTAAAAATAGAATATTTGTGTTGTTAGTGTTGTCACTTCTGAGTATAATATACAATAACAGAAAAAGCTAATAGGAAAGAAAACTGCAATTTAGCTGCATTACATTCGAGGCCATACTTGGGTGTGATCGCTAAACGGTCATGACTTGGTATTGTTATGTTTGTAATGTAAGATGAGCGCAGGTTTGATTCTTACAGACGCAGGTTGTTTAAAAATTTATCATATAGAGACAATCTGACAATTATAAGACACAAATAATAATACAATTTAAATGGAAAATCACTGATGAGCCTGTCCATAAAAAGGCAGAAACTAGTCTAGTCTGATTTAAAAAAAAATAATAGTGTTTATAATTTTTAGAGAAAACTCGTTTATTCTTCTTCTTAACCTCAACATTTCTAAAAGAAAAAAAAAAATGTTGTCGATCCGTGAACCAGTAGAGGCGGCTCAAGGGGTCCGTGAAACTAAAGCTGGTGCGAACCTATGATAGAGACCATTCTTTAATCTATTTTATTCAGTTATATATAATATTATAGTATAATGTAAAATTTTATAAAATTGGATGGGGACAAAATTCGGATACAACTGTATCAAATAACTGCTTATTCTATTTATTGAAGATTAATCTAATATGATACAATTAGATGTGATTTGATACAATTAAATCAGGCCATTTTTCGTATGAATTTTTATATAATTAATAATGGGGAGATATTAAATTAGATAAAACTATATAAAGCTCCATATCAGTTTTTTTTTTAATCGGGCACTGTAATTTAAAAACGCACTCGTTATTAGAATAGAAATTTAATTTAATATCGTTTTTTGAAATTTCCATGCATCATTATAAACATATTAAGATCATCGCTATTAAAATATCTTATATTTTATTTTCTTTTCTTTGCAGTTCCCTTGGAAATTGGTATGTTATCACGCGAACATTTTAATCGTTGGTATAACCTGGGGCCATACTTTCTGTCATTACTATCATTCGAAATACCATTTCAGGTAAGAGTCATTTTATAATGAATTTTTTAAATTGCAATATTTTCTGCACAAATTATTATTAAAGGGTAGCATGAATGTTTTCAAAAATATTCTCTTGCGTGCTATGGTGCCAGTTTTGAGAATTTTTATAAGTAAAATAGCAAATAAACAGACTAATTCACTTAAAAACGTTTTTATTTTTTCACGGAATACTTAAATTTTTTCCATATTTGTATAATTTTTAAAATTTAATATTATTAGACTAAAAAAAAATTGTTGTTATATAAAAAATGTTTTGCGAATGTCTTGCAAGACATTCGTGCTACCCTTTAGTACCCAGTAAAATAGTAAAATCCAAATAACTGATTGCAGAACAGCTTACAGGTTCTAATTTCTGTTCTGCAACTGGTTCTTTTTATATGGAGTTTGTCCTATTTGCAACAGGTTCTTTACCTCCAAACTAGAACTGGTTGCTTTGGAACCGGTTATAGAACTGGTTCTGGGACAGTGAAACCTTACCTTTTGACTCCCAGGAACCTGTTCTAGAACCGGTTCCATGTAACCGGTGGTAAAGGAAGCTGTTCTAAGCTGTTCTGTTGTTTTTTGCATACCTACCCAGCAAAAAACAACAATTTATAAAAAAATTTTAAATGTTTACTTTACGGGCACTTAATCCGGCTATTACTAAACGAGTCAATTAAACCATATTTTGATTTGGTAGATTAACAGTTAATCCATCATTTAATCTCGAAACTATTTCTAAATGACCCTGTATTCATACTACTAATTGTGTGCAGCTCTGTGTTTTGTTGTTACGACGCTTTCCAACACTAAAAACACACACACACAAAGTCATATAAAAATAAACGACAATATTTTGGCTCCGTCTACAAAATTGATGCAATTGTCCATATTATGGTATTTTAAACTGACAAAGTAAATCCTTTAACAGATAAGCTAATTCTGTTAAAAAATGCATATTTTAATGATGAAGATTTAAAAAGTGGATTAACTTAAATTAAGTTAATTAGTTTCGCTGTATAAACGGTCTTAACATTGTATATATGAGCTATTTCAAAAACTTTCGACACCTGTGGAGACTGCAAATTGAGAGAAATGATGAACAGGTTAAGGTAAACTATACTTAAATATTACACTCAAGAAACAAGTTTGTAAAGTCAGCAAAAAATTTTGCTGAGTCAGCAAAATTTTAGTCAGGAGGCTGCTTGCACAAAAATTGCTAATGTCAGCAAAATCTTTTGCTGAAAATTTTTGCGGACTTTTAGCTTTGCTAACACTTAGCTGATTAAAAGTTACAAAATCCTTGCTAAAAGTTAACAACATTTTTGCTGAATACAATCCTTTCTTTGCGATAAGAAAAAGGAAACATAAAACATTACCTAAGATGTGTGTCTATCGCTTTAGTCAGTCTACCTGTACGTATATTTGTTTGTAATTTAAAATTGCCAATTTGAAAACACTACATTAATAATCATTTTAATCATTTAGTTAACAAATACACATTTAATCTTTATTAAAATTAAAATACTTTATTTTGTCTTTAAATTAATTAATATACAATTAATTTCACAAGCCGGTGACAACACAAAATTTCAGTTGTTTTAATCCACAATTTTGTTTTATGTATGAAAAACAGATACAAAAATCGTCCATGATTGATGATTTTTATGTCTTATAAGAGTTGTACTTTTTAGTATTATTTTCCTCTTCTCTACTACATCTTGACATGCTGCGACATCTACTTCATTCTGCGTATATTTTTCAATCTGGTTGTTGTCCACACTATCAATGTGCTTATCAGCTCAATTTTTATTTAACAAAATTAACTAGTAAAACATTAGTAAAATTTTATCAAAAACTAGTTGAAAACAGTTAAGTGCTGAATAAGTATAACTAAAATGTTAGCTGAAAACATAATTTGCTGAAAAATAGTGTACTTGATTTAAAAGACGTTTTACTAACTTTTCTACTAACTTATTTTTTTTTTTGAGTGGAGACAGGCAAAGTTCTCGTCGAATAGTATTCTCTTAAAAAAATCACTAGTCTTGGACGATACATTCACATAAAAAGTAATTTCCATATCGCTGCTTCATGAAAATTTTGTATGGTGGTTTACAAGTGAAACCAAAATTTTCCAATTTTTAAACTTTCGCTGTTTTTTCCATAAGGGTTTAGCTCCGTTTAATCGAATTGAGTTTTAAGAACTGTATTTAAAGAACGGTGTAATTTGAATTTGGGATACGAACATCACAAACGTATAAGGAATTGATGTACAATTTTTGAAAATGTATTGTATAGTTTTTGCGTTTGATAATCATAATTATGTTTGGAATTGGCTAGCGTATTTCATGTACTGAGTTTCTCATTTTAAACTGCACCTCAGACTCAAAAAGGCATTTTTAAATTTTAAAACTCAAAAATTTAATGAATTTTTTAATATTTTAGCGAAATTAAATTTCTTTTAACAATGGTCTTATATCTAGATTGAATCTTCCTAAATTCCGTCAAAAACTACATCAAATAAAAAATTTTAATTTGCTTAATACTAAAATCAAAAACATTTTAAGGGCTTTAAACTTTATTAAGCAAACAAAATGTTCATAACATCATAAAGCAGGTACCGTGAAATAAGTTCCAAATTAAAATAAGTCCCAAGAAATAAATGAGATAACTTTCCAAAACGTTTACATACAAATTGGGACTTATTTCATTATAAAATAACTCCCAGTGTTTTTTCACAATTTTTGCTATTTCATTATGAAAAAACTCCCAAATGAAATAACCCAACAATATTTTTAGGGGAGATTTTTCATTTCTCTTTTCTTTTGGCGAGTTATCTCATTTTTGTTGGGACATATTTCATTTTATGTAAAATTCTATTATTAGAAGTTACTTTAGTTTTGATGTGAGTTATTTCCAAAAAAATTGAAATGAAAAATGTCAAAATTTTACCCAAAAAATAAATAAACGAATTATAAATTTATGTAAAACCGATATTTTCCAAAAAAAAAAATTAAAACCGCCATTTGAATTATAGAAATAAATCTCAGAACGCAGAAAAAATGTGGTTTCAGAGTATCATTGTCTAATTGGGAATACGAAATCAATGTTAGTATAATTCCTATTATCATATCAGTTCATATCATGAGTATGATTATGATAATTTATCTTGTCTGTCTGGTATTTTGATTTTTTTTTCTATTAAAACTTTTATGAATTGGATCATCATTGATTTATATTTTTTTGTATTTTAGGTGAAGATCTAATTTGAAGTTGATTAATTGTTTGTATAAAATTAAGATACTTGCACCGCAGGCGAAAAATTTATTAAATATATTTTTATTTACTATATTTATTTAATGTTTCGCTGCGGAGCAACTATCTCAATTAAAAATAATAAATTATAATATCTTATTGATTTTTGTCTTCTTAAAAATTAATAATCAAAAGTTTTTTGACACCATTACCAATTTCACAAAGTAAATTTAACAACTTATTCCTTTTTAACCCTTTCGATCATGAATTTTCTTAACCCACTCCGATGACAAATGCAAATTTTTAGACACCTAAGTCAACCGGGGCCGAAAATACGGAGGGTCACAATTTCACTCAAAAACAACCAGTCGCGACACTCTTGCACCTTTGAAATTTAATATCTTGGGTTCTATTGTAGCTACAGAGATACTATACAAGACTACTATAAAAAAAAATTTGAGTGGCCTCCATAATTTAAAGGTCGTGAAAAACGCTGGGGAAAGTGGTGGAGAATGTATCCCCCGATTTTTTTAAAGCTTGGAACTCTCAAAGAGTAAGTCCCAAGAAATAAAGGGTCCGCCATCTAACTTTTTTTTCAACTAGTGCTTATTTCGTGAATGGTTACACTTAGCTCATGTCTGATTTGACAGATAATTAGTTTTATCCTTCCGCTGAACGAATATGGTCCGTATGTTCGTTATCTTGTGAAAAAAGTGAAAGAAACTGGCATCCTCATCGATAAACCAAAGCGTGAAAAGCCAAAAACATTGCGTACACCCGAGAATATTGCTGCTGTGGCAGAAAGTGTGCGTGAAGCGCCTTCAACATCAATTCACCGTCGTTCTCAACAATTGAACATTTCGGAGACACCATTGAGACGAATTTTGCATAAAGACCTTGGTATGACGCCATACAAAGTCCAATTGGTTCAGGAGTTCAAAAAAAAAGTTATTTGGCGGAGCCTTTATATCCTGAAATTTGTATGTTGGGACAGGGTCACTCCATGTCAAATCATTCAAAAATAGTTTAACATATTCTACGATTTTGATGAAATTTGGTTTAGTTATTATACTAACAAGAATAGCCATTAATTAATAATGATTTCGATGAAATTTAAATATGTTATAAAGAATCAATAACTAAGAGACGCATGTTTTTGTTTAGATGCCTAATCTCACATTTAGGGGTTAAAAAGTGGGGTTAAAAAAGTACCCCATTTTCTGTTTTATGCGTTTATATTTCTCTAAAGAAACTATAAAAAAGTATGAAAAGTATTTGAAATTCGCATCAGCATGTCGTAGCATGCTCCACTTTTCGTGGTATTCGAAAAACACAAAATATGTTTTGTCACAGGGTGGCAACTCTATGGCTTAAAACATGGGTATAAATACTTCATATTTAAAAAAAAAAAAAAATCGAAAAAGTTTGTCGTCAGAAGGTTTTAAGTTCAATCACTGTCCCAGGCATACATTTTTTTAATATTTTTTTATACATAAAATTGTTTTTTCTTTTCTGTCTGGAAAAACTTTTTTATGATCAACGTTTTCTTTGTTTTCCCAGCGTTGCCAAGTTGTTTTCAGCAAACCTTATGCCAGTGCTAGCATATTTGTGCAAGCATCGGTTACCCAGCGGTTGTCATTCACATACGTTTTAAGTTATCAAGTATGCCTTGTAAGATCAATGGGTAGAGCTGTCGGCTGCCAATCTGCTGTCGAAGTCTTGTAGAGCATATAAAAAATTGGGCTCTAGCTGCAATAGATTCAAAGATATTGAATTTTGAAGCTGTAAGAGTGTCGCGACTTGGAGGTTTTGGGGGAATTTGTTACTATCCGTATTTTCGGCCACTGTTGACTTAGGGGGCTAAAAATTTGTATGTGCCAGTTTTTCACTTAGTATAACAACTAACCAAATTTAATCAAAATCGGAGGGGTTCAAGAAATTATTAACTATTTTTGATTAATTTGGCATGGAATGACCCTGTCCCAAGATAAAAATTTCAGGATATGTTCTTCGGGATTTATTCTTTAAGAAACCCAAGTTATAAAAAAATCGGGGGATACATTCAGTCCATTTCCCCCACCCTCTGAAACGACCTTTAAATTAGAGAGGCCTCCCTAATTGTTTTCGAAATAATAGTCTTGTAGAGCGTTTTATGAGCTAAAACAATAAAATAAATAGAACTCAAGATATTGAATTTAGAAGGTGCAAGAGTACCGCGACTTGGAGATTTTTTTAGAAAAGAACGATGCGCATCAAAATTGTACTTAATATTAAGGCAATAATTTTACAAAATACGCAATTGAGAAAAAAGAAAAAATGTAAAATAAAATATTTTGCCGAAAAATTGAGTTTAACACCACTGAACATATATTTATTTCGCTGGCAAAAAGTGAAAGTTTGTTATAAATGAAACTGCAGCAAATGGATCAAATGGGGTTTGGTATCGACTGGTATTATTGTAATTCTTATGTGGTAGCAAAATCTTTAAAATATTGCAAATATTTATTAAAAAATCACAATAACATGGGTGAACTTATAATTATTTCGTCCACTGTATATGAACAGAAATTTTTATTCAGGATTAAAACAGTTTCAAATATACAACACATTCTTCTTCTTCAGTCTAAAACATCATTTTTGTATGTAATCCAAAAATTGCATCTGCATCAAAAACTAATTTCTTAGACAGATTAACTTAAATACTCTTTTTTTTATTTTATATAAAAAATGTTAAGTTTTCGATTGATGCATGTTTCAAAAATCAATTTTAAAAATACATCTAAAAATGTTATTTGTATCCAAAATGCTTTTATTTAAACAAAACAAAAAATAAAAAGGAGGAAAAAAACAAAAAACGTGTATTGAATATCCACCAGAGGTGGACCTTGCACATAACAAACAAGTTTTCAATTTATTTTTTGATCAATGGTTATAATCTTTAACTTCAAGCTCATATATTAGTTCTCATGTAGTGAGTAAACTACACTCAAAAAAAATAGTTAGTAGAAAAGTTAGTAAAACGTCTTGTAAATCAGGTATACTATTTTTAGCAAAATTTTTTGCTAAAATCGTGTTTTCAGCTAAAATTTTTGTTATACTTATTCAGCACTTAACTGTTTTATACTAATGCTTTACTAATATACTAATGTTTTACTAATTAATTTTGTTGTCGTCCACACTATTAAGCACATTAATAGTGTGGACGACAACCAGATTGAAAGATATACGCAGAATGAAGCAGATGTCGCGGCTTGTCAAGATGTAGTAGATAAGATTAAAATGATACTAAAAAGTACAACTCTAATGAGACATGTAAAAAAATCAACCATGGAAGACTTTTGTATCTGTTTTTCATACATAAAACAAAATTAAGGATTAAAAAAAATTAAATTTTGCGTTGTCACCGGCTTGTGAAAATAATTGTCTATTAATAAAATAAAAGACAAAAGAAAATATTTAAATTTAATATGTATTTCTATAATAAATGTTAATATATTAATAATCTAGTGTGGTCAAATTGCAAACAAACACACATATACAGACATGTAGACAGAGTAAAGCGAAAGACAAAGACACACATCTTAGGTAGATTTTTATGGTTCCTTTTTCTTATTGCAAAAAAAGGGTTGTTTTTTTCGTTTCGTTTGTTTTCGTTTGTTTTCGTTTATGTTTTCGTTTCGTTTCTATAATTATCTTTGGCAGTTTCGTCCTTTAAAAGAAAGCATCATTTAGACAACCATTGATGTAAGTAGTTGAAAGAAAATTTTTGTTATGTTATATATATTTATTTCTATATATTTTCAGATATTAAATTAATTCCTGTCGTCAATGTGGGAAAATGAAAATTTTTATATTTCGTAATTATTGTAAAATATTTTTAAAAGAATCACAAAAATATGTTTTATGATTTTCAGCAAATATATTAACTAAATTACAATTTTTTTGCGTTTTTTTTCAGTCTACTAAAATTCAGCAAAAAATTTATTAATTTTTACCAACGCTTTTTTATTTCTAATCTACTAAGTGTTAGCAAAACTTTAGCTGAATCTACTAATTTTGTTGCTAATAATCAGCTCGCTGATTTTCACCAAAAGATTTTGCTGACATTAGCAATTTTTTTGCTAGCACCCTCCTGACTAAAATTTTGCTGACTCAGCAAAATTTTTTGCTGACTTTACAAACTTTTTTTTTTTTGAGTGTACCTTAATTCAAAATTTGAAAGTTTTTTTTTTACCTCTTCCTTAAAGAATGTAGCAATAAATTGTTAATTAAACAAAATTAATAAAACGTGCTACACTGAAAGAAACTTGTTCAATTTTCAATCGTAAGCATTGTATTAACAAAAAAGTCATTGAACTTGTGCCAAGATTAATAAGTAGTGTCATCATTAAAAATATCTTCTTTTTTTTTTTGTTTTAACACTTTCAATTTATAAATATTTAATGTGAAAATAACACAGCGCAAAAAAATTTACCCCTTAAATCGAAAACAAGTGATTATAAATATTTTGGCCACGCTGTTTTTAATGGCCTACCCAGTTTTTTCACTTATGGCCCAGATTTTTTTGCCAAATGACATTAAAATTTTGTATAAAATTTTTTTTATATATAAAATTTTAAAAGGCAGATATTTTCTTTTAATTTTTTAGGGCAAATAATGAGGAGACCATCAACAACATTGGTATTAAGTTTTTTTAATAAACATGTATCATTAACAAGTTAATCCTCCAGTTTTTTCAGTTCTTACTATTTTTGACTAATTTTTATTATTTCTGGACAATTTATTATCCCATTTCACAATCGATAAAGGCACTTCTGTGTATAAGCAAAAATACAAATTTGAACAATCATTTCGTGTAAAAAAATATAAAAAAATATCTGTTATGAGATCCATGATACATCTCAAATGGAATTGACCGAGGGTCTTCAAATTTGATTATTTTTTGTACACACATACTCCCGCAGTAAGTATTCAATTTTTCAAAAGCTCGCGGTTTTTTTACGATTTTCATTTTTAAACAAATTCAAAAAATCGAAAAGTATATAATTTTGAAGACCTATATATTTGAAAGTTGTTATAAGATTGCTCTGTTCAAAAAGCATTAATTTTATATGATTATCTTTTTTAACACTTATGCAATAAAAAAATACATATTTAAAAAATTCAGTTTTTATGCCAATTAAATTTTTAGATGCATTTCCGAAATTGTTCTCATTCTTCAAAATTTATTTAACATGGATAAATCGCAAATTTAACATTTTGTATGCAAAATTAAATTTATAATAAATAAAAATCTTCTTTTATTTATTAAATATTGAGAGGTCGAATAAATACAATTTTAAAATTAAATTTCGCTTTTTCGCATCTAATATTCTCGATTGAAAAAAAGCCTTCCATAATTTGTATTTTTTATATTTTGAACAGGTTTTAAAACAGTTAAAAACTTACAACACATTCTTTATAAGCAAAAAAGTGAGATCATTAGGTTTATCCTTTCAAAAAATGCATTTTTGATGCATATGCAATTTTTGGATGCGTTTTGCAATATACATTCAAAAATTGTATCTGCATCAAAAATGATTTATTAGACAAATTAACTTAAATGAAGCATGTTTTTGAATTGTTAATAGTGTGTTCTGGATTTTAAACAGTTTTTAAAATATAAAAATTACATATTATACAAAAAATATTAATATCGAGAAAATTAGAAGACATTGGCGTCACAGAAAGAGCGAAATTTAATTTTATAATAAAAATTTAAAATTTTTGATTTATCCTTGTTTAAAAAATTTTGAAGGAGGATAACAATTTAGCATTAATAATTTTAGCATTAATTGCATTAGTGTGTATACGACTATTCAAAGTTACATACTTTTGAGTTTATTTGAATTTTTTTTTTATACCCTCCATCCCATAGTGCAGGAGGGTATATTCACTTTGTCAAATGTTTGTAATTCTTTTAAAAAAATTCTGGGACCCCATAAACTATATATATTCTTGATCAGCATGGATAGAGAAGTCGATATAGCCATGTCCGTCTGTCCGTCTGTCCGTCTGTCCGTCCGTCTGTCTGTGGAAACACAAAATACTCCTCCAATACAGAAGAGGTACTGCTAATTTTCAGTCAAATTGTTTGTTGATATCATGAGCAGTTTTCTAGTGAAAATGATCAAAATCGGTTAACGCGTTCAAAAGTTATGAGTGAAAATGTGGGAAGACCTCTAAAAAATTTTTTTTTTATTTCATCATACATACATACATACGTACATTCAATGCTTATACACAAGAATATACGCAAGCAGGGATGGCTGTCAATATCGCTGAATTACCGTCCACGATTCTAACACCTTTCAACTGACTATCGTTATCGCTTAAATACCGTTACCGATATTCTTGAAATACCGTTATCCGTAAAATACCGTTACCTTAAAATACCGTTACCGAAATAATCTAACAAGATCTGAACAAAAAAACTTCTGTAAATAGATATATTTTCCCAAAGTATGATCATAAACTAGACAGTCATTTAAACTCGGGCATAATGCGGTTAAAAATTGTGGTGTGCATTAACATTACCTGTATAACTAAAATAACGTTATCCTTAAAATGCCGTTACCAAAATAATTGAAAAATCTTTTTCCCTAAAATAAAGTTACCGAATTATCTAAAATATCGTTACCGCTAAAATACCGTTAGCGAAATAAATAAAATACCGTTAACGCTAAAATACCGTTAACGCTAAAATCCCGTTACCGAAATAACTGAAGTATAGTTTCCCCTAAAATACCGTTACCGAAATAAAAGAAAATAGCGTTACTACGACCAATAACCACATAGAATCGGTTACCATCCATGGTCATGATCAACACTTAAAAACAAAAAAAAAACTCACAAAATATTGTTGTTGTTTTTTGTTTTGTTTTGTATACAGTATGTATGTACGGCCCTATGCTCCTAATAGGAACGACGGGAATATATATATATATATGTATGTACGTATGAATTAGTAGCAATCGCATGCAGAGTTGCCAGGTTTGACGATTTGTCGTCATTTTGATGATATTTAATACCCAAAATAACTAAATGACTATTTGACTATTTGACGACTTTTGCTTCCAAAATGACGATTTTTTGACAATAATTTAATATGTCAGCAAGATCTACTTATTTATCATTCTCATAAAATCGCCGGCTCGATTATTAAATTTATATTATTTCGTTAAAAATTGAAAGCAAAAACATTGTTTTTTGATCGATAGCTAGCTTTTATATGCTAATATGATGTGAAATACAATTTTGCAAAAATGCAAATCCTAGAATTGAATAAAACTTAATCCAAACCGCATTTATTTTTTTATAAATTCATTACGGGTTTAGCTTAATTTAGTTTCTGTGTTTATATGTTTAGAACATTTCTTTAAATTTTTATAAAATTTAATTGGAGTTAGATTTAAATAAAAATAAAACAATTTTCATGTTAAAACACAAGGCATGGACTTTTTTTGCGAAACAAACAGATCTCTAGCCCGAATATATTTCATGTTGAAAGATGATATATATACAACTTTAAATGAAACAAAATACATCCAAAAATAAATCCGGTGCTTAAAAAACAGGCCTAATAATATAAATAAAGTGCCAAAATTTAATAATTAAAAATATAACATTAAGTTTGTTCGATAACACAAAAATTTGTACAAGTTTTTACTGGAAGGTGTTCGTTTAGACAAATACGCAGTAAAAACTGGTAAAAAGAGAGAGTAAAGTGACAGTTTGATGCCAAAGAACTTACAAGTTTTTACTGGATACATTTTTGCCAGAAAGAATTTGTAAGATGAAAAAAACATATGACTAAAAAATAAAAAAATATGCTTGTATTTTTAGTAAACAAAAATTAAATTAAATTTTAATTGTTTATGGATTGAAAGTGAAAATGATTAAATAATTAACTATGGAAGAAGTTAAAAAACATTTAAATTATTTTTGGTCGATAATTTCAATTAACTTTTTCCTTTTCCATAATGACCAGTTGATTTTTTTTTAATATTTAAAACAAGCTGCTTTATCTAATTTAATAATTCCTACAAATTTTCTGTTCGGTTACTTTTTTTGTAAATTTGTCTTACTATTTGTAATTTTGTTACTGAGTAGTTTTTACTGAACTTTACAGGAAAAGTAATCGAACAGACTTATTGTTAAAGAATTTCCAAATTTATTTAAAAAGTTGTGCCACTGAAATGTTGTTCACATAATTATGCAGATATTTTTAACAGTTCAAGTGGTAAAATTAGTTTGATTTAAAGTTGTATTTATTTGATCTTTCAACATTATATTTTTGTTATTTTATTTATTAATAATCATATAATTACAAGTTATATACTATTACCCTAACCGAGCACTAGCTACTATGGCCTTCGACGCGTTGTAGCGAAAACAGATCAGTGCCTCTGGTGGGAATCGAACCCACGACCCCCGCACTGATAAGCCAGCACGCTACCAACTAGCCTACTGGGGCACACTGTTTCAACATTTTATAAATATGAATATCGTTGTAAAATATAATGATTTTCGAAGTTTAAACCAAAGAGAAGCGTCAAAAATCGTGTTATATTACAACGATAACACGTTAACATTATTGTATTTTATTTTTTATTAAAACTTTATCCCTCTTCTAACAAATATATTTTATTTTGACGATTTTTCAAAATATGATGACGATTTTGACGATTTTTTCTAGAAAATTTGTTTGTGCAAACCTGGCAGCACTGGTTATGAGTGCAAATGTGAGAAGCCCTCGAAAAATTGTTAAGCTAATTTATAAAGTATTCTTTTGTTTTCCATATACCAGGCTTGCCAGATACCTTTTTTTGTCAACCCCAACAAATCAAAAAATCACCAATTAGAAAAAAGGTAGAACAAAATAGTTTAGTTAAAATTCTTTATTTATTTGACTGTATTAACTGGAGTTGCCAGACATATTAATCGTTATCAGATCAAAAAAATATCCAGGAACAAAATCCCGGAATCCAACAATGTAAATTCATAACTATTTTTCGTACATTTTTTTACTTATTTTCATTCTCAACCTTTAATAAATTTGCAAGGAAACTCTTACACTCTAATTACATTTATTAAAAACCCCATTAAATTTAAAGGACATTCACTTTCAGAACTTTTTTATTTAAGACATATAAGGTGCATACTTCATCTTAAAATCTTTTGATTATATGCATTTGTTTTCCTTAAAAGCCCTAATTTTTATTTGATACATACAAAAATAATCTAAATTAAAGTATTGATGTGTAAAAACCAATCGAATTTTGGGAAAATTTCTTAGGGTTCCTATTCTAGGAGTCGCAAACGAGAATTGCACAAGCAACTGAGCTGAAAAACAATAATTTGAAATACCAGTTTCTTTAATTTTTTGTGTCTCGAAAACACCCTAAACACTCGAAAGATTTTCTTTTATAATTTTTGACAAACTTAGTTTCATCACACTTTCCGTTTTACTTATGTGATGTATAGTATAAACACATGTGTTGTAATGTAAACTGGCATTTCATAATTATTTCATTATGTATGTCTCCGCAAGCGTATTTTTGTTCCCTTAAATTTATCTAAAATTCTGATTATTCGAAACTGTTTTTATGCGTTTGTATTCATTGCATCTCTTCTAACGATCCAAAAATATATTTTAGTAACCCTTATTTCTTTCATTATTATATAGGCAGAGAGACAAACAACAGGCGAATTTTACAACAGTTTTTTTAACATCATAAGGAACATAAGGAATATATATATTTTTCACTACACGTTCTTCTTTAGGTAATCAGAATAACCTTTGAATACCCACTGTTATAAGCATGCAGAATTTCAGATTCATTTTAGTAAACTTTAATTAAACATTGTTTCTTTTGTAACATCCCAAATACATTAATCAATCAGTCATATTTTGTTTTACTTATAAAAACAACATTATTTTTGTTATTTTTACAAAGAATATAGATATTAATATTGTTTGCACTTTCCCTGGTTTATGAAAACACCGAGATGGAGGGTATCCAAAAATTCGTCACAGCCGAATTTAATCTTTTTTATACCAAATTCGGCACATCGGACTTTAATGCTTCCACTTGTTTAAATTAAGACCGTGAAAAAATTTAAAAACTGAATATGGAGAGAATATATGTTTTTAATATAAAGAAAGTGCGCACCGGTAGGCTAGTTGGTAGCGTGCTGGCTTATCAGTGCGGGGGGTCGTGGGTTCGATTCCCACCAGAGGCACTGGTCTGTTTTCGCTACAACGCGCCGAAAGCCATTGTATCTAGTGCTCGGTTAGGGTAATAGTATATAATTTGTAATTATTATCAAAAACCAACAGCTTCTAGTAGGATTATAAATTACCATTCAAAACACCCCAAGAGAATAATAATTAATACTGCGAAAAATCTAATTGACAGAGTATTAAGAATAAGCGATGTAGAATTTCATGAAACTAATATAAGAAAAATTAAGGATATTTTGAAGGATAATAATTACCCAATACATTTAAGCTGCAAATTAATAAGACAATTTAAAAACCCGAATAATGTTAATACGATAAGGGTTGCGGAACCCAAAATTTATAAATCTTTAACTTATGTTCCTCTTATATCTGAAAGATTAGAAAAATCCAAAATTTTCGATGATAAGAAATACTTAGTAGCACATAGAACATATAACACATTAGGTTCACTATTTAGCAAGACAAAAGATATAATAAGTAAATTTGATATGTCCAATTTAGTTTATAAGATACCATGTAGGGGTAATGACACAGAAAATTGCACTAAAGTATATGTAGGCACCACAAAGAATAAACTGAAAACTAGAATAGCAGGTCATAAATCCGATCAAAAATACAATAAAACCACTTCTACGCAAAAAACAGCATTATCATTACACTGCAGCAACTCCAATCATTATCCAGATTTTGATAACACATCAATTTTAAACACAGAAAGCAATTATAAACGAAGATATACATTAGAAATGTTACAGATCATAAAAGTACCATCAACACAAAGGATTAACTATAAAACAGACACATCCAATATTGCACAGAATTACAGACATTTAGTCAATAGGAAATAATAAAATTATTATAATTCTCATTTAGATTTTAAGAAACTATTAATTTAAAATTGTTTGCTATGTTATAATATTTCAATTATTTATGCTTTGTTTTCTGGGTTAAATTTTTTAATTTGACATTAGAAAATATTTTATTTCCCGCCTTTTTTTTTTTTTTTTTGTAATTATTATTTTTAAGTTTTTTTAATTATAAAAAAATTTTCCCTGAAGAAGTCTTCCAAAGCGAAGACGAAATATTGGAAATAAATAATTATAATTATAAAATAAAGGATCTTTAGCTCAATAAAACAAAAGACAAAAATTATTAATTAATAAAAAAAAAAATATATAAGAAAAACGGAAAATCAAAAATGCCAAGTTATGGGTCTTCTTTCAATAAATGAATTAATGAATGGTGTATAAAAAAAAATATTAAAACACTTTAATGACATTTTGCAAAAAATTTCACCCATTAGTGAAAAAACTGGGTACTCCATTAATATCAGCGTGCCGGAAATATTTAGAATCAATGATCGGTACTCTTGTTTTATTTTTCGAGCTGCGCAGTGTAATTAATGCAAATTGATTTGTATCATTTATTTTTTATTGTTTTAAAAAAATTTATATGTAATCAGTTATTGAGTGACTGATTGCCCATTACACTCAAAAAAAAAATGTTAGTAAAGTCAAGAAAACAAATTTTTTGTATCAGCAAAATTTTAGTCAGGGGGATGCTTGCAAAAAACTTTGCTAATGTCAGTAAAATCTTTCTTACGAGATTTGTACTTTTTAGTATCATTTTCCTCATCACTATTACATATTGACATGCCGCGACATCTACTTCTTTCATTAATGTGCTAATCAGCACAATTTTTTTTAACAAAATAAATTAGTAAAACATTAGCAAAATATTAGTAAAACATTAGCAATTAATTAGTGCTGAATAAGTATAACTAAAATTTTAGCTGAAAACATAATTTTAGCAAAAAATTTGCTGAAAAATACCTGATTTAGAAGATGTTTTACTAAATTTTCTGCTAATTAATTTTTTTGTGTGAAATTATTACGTTTCTTGAAGATTTAAATTTGAAATGAAGCCCTCTAGAAGACTATTGTAGCAATTTTTAAAAAAATTCTTTAATTTTTATTTTAAAACACCATTAAAGATTTGGCAAACATTTTACGAGGCATTGAGAAAACAACCTCTTAGCATTATTTTATTGATTGATTGATTCGATAAGAATTTTTTATTGTCATTATTTTTTAGTTTTTATTTTGAATCTCTACAAATTTTGCGTCTTTTATTATTCTCTTCTTTTTTCAGCTTGATAAACTACTTTTAGTTTTGTTTATATTTAATAACATGGAATTTTTGTTGTCCAATATGTACGTTTATTTATTTAACAAATATTTATTTAATTTTTTTTTTTTTTTTCTTTTTTTCGCAAATAAACTTGTGGCATTCCAAGATTGTAAATGGGTAATATTTACTTGTTGTCAATTGGCATTGGATGAGTAAAGATTTTGGCAATTCATTGCACATATTTTATTCGGGGAAAAAAAATTGTTATACATATTAAGGACATTCACTTCAGAATGTTTAGTTTGGGAAAATTGTAAAATAAATGCAACAAAAAATGTACAGCAAAGCGTACATTTGTTGTACATTTGTTGCTTATCTTTTTAAGGTGGGACATTACATTCGCGGCGGAGAGAAAACAGACCTTTTTTTAAAAATTCATAACTCAGTCAAAAACAAACATTTTTCCGAAATTTTTTTTATTTTTGTTAAGAATTGAACAAATTACAAGAAAAAAAATTCAAAAAGATATATTTTTCACTTCAACATGGTTTTATAGAGCTCCAAACTGGCGGCAGAGAAAAATACGGGGCCTCGTGGTTGCAGCGCTGGGAGTCGCAAAAATTGTCCGATCTGGAAAAAAAATTACTTTTTTAAATATTAACAAAATTGGTTATCGTATGACACGAGCTTTTTATTAAATTTTTCAATTTTTGGTGATGTTCCAAATGTTTTTTCGAAAAAAATATTGACTTTAAAAATTCATAAAAAATCGAAAAAAAAATTTAAAAAAAAGCTCGTGCCATACGATAGCGAATCAAGTTTAAAAAAAAACAAAAAAAAAAAAAATCGTCAAAAAATGAACCCGCTAGTGCCGCAACCAGTACGAAAAACATGGTTTCGAGATAAACGCTTTCAAAGTTTGTGAACAAAGAAAAAAAGGTTACCTTCAATCTGCCATGCCTGCTTCGTACTGTATGCCTTCGTTATCTTGAGTTGTGCTGTTTCTTACAGTTTTTTGCAATCGTTTAGCAATTCGCGATTTTTTTGAAACTTCATATGCCTTCACTCTGGCGCATTTCAAACGATTTGCATGGTAGAAAGTAAAACAAGTATATACCAGCTGCCGCACGTAGGTAGCGCGAAAATTAAAAATGCGCTCTCACTAATCAGGCTGTAACTTTTGAACACGTAGGAATTTTGCCATGAAATTTTTTTTCTTAGAATCTTAAGAATATTTACTAAAATACAAATTTATAAAAAAAGTCGATTTCAAAAACGGCCAATGTCATGTCCCCCCTTAAGAAACTTTTATAAATAGCAAAATAGCTAAAGTGAATGCCCTTTAATATATTCTCCATAATTGTGTACAATGACTTTTAATTTTTTAGTGCAAATATTAAAATATAATAAGAATACAGATATAGTTTGATTGATTTATTTATTTAAAAATATGTGTGTATTTAACCCTCTAACTGGCAAACGATGTTTTGCAACGAAATTTATACCATGTGCTCCATTCGAAAAACAAATAATAAGTTCTTTAACAAAATTGTTTATCTTAGAAATGTTGAGGTTAAGAAGAAGAATAAACGTTTTTCTCTAAAAATTATAAACACTATTAATTTTTACATCAGACTAGACTAGTTTCTGCCTCTTTTTATGGACAGGCGTCATCAGCGATTTTCCATTTAAATTGAATTATTATTTGTGTATTTAAAACTGTCAGATTGTCTCTATATGATAAATTTCTCAACAACCTGCGGCTGTACGAATCAAACCTGCGCTCTTCTTACATTACAAACATAACAATACCAAGTCATGACCGTTTAGCGATCACACCCAAGTATGGCCTCGAATGTAATGTAGCTAAATTGCAGTATTCTTTCCTATTAGACTTTTCTGTTATTGTACATATATTATACTCAAAAGTGACAACACTAACAACACAAATATTCTATTTTTAGATTTTAGTTTATTTTTCTAATCTCCTCCGTCTCTATTTCACAATGTTACCAGATAGACGTATGGTTTTTACGTTCAGTGTTGTTTTAACGTTTATCGTTGCCTAATTTAGGCGATATGAGCCAACATATTTTAGAGTGCATTTTGAAAACTAAAGCACATAAAAGGGAAGTTTTGGACAAAAAATGTTTCTCTTACCAAGATATAACCACGCTCGAAAAACTATATTTTTTTCTGCTCCTATTTAAGAAGATATCGCGATTTTCGCTTTTTGAAAAAAGCGAAATTAGGCGAAAAGGTATCTAAACTTCAATTTGTATTGTTCAAACTTCAACGCTTTGCTATTAATACTTACTGTCCTCTTTCTGCAAAATTCCATAAAAATCCGTCTATTAGTTTATAAGTTAAGACGATGCCCTTAAGGGTAATCCTGATAAAATTATGTGAGTCCTTGCACTAAAGTAAGGACTTATTATTAAAGATAAAGCTTCAATCTTACTTATATTTTATTATAAAGAGTTTTTAGTCAACTTAAATTGGGTTTTTAGATTTTTAAAAACTATATTTTTTTAAAAATTATTAGTTTTTGAAATTTTTCGAAATTTTGATTTTGAAGCTTTCTTGCTTCCAAACTGTGGATGGCACACGAAAAATTTCTTCGCAAAATATTTAGTAAATTTAGTTTTCTATCGGAATATATTAATTTCTAAGCATAAAACGCACATTTGACGCATTTGTGGACAATTTTATGATGACTGCGCTGAGGCAGCCTTACCCGTTCGATGGTTAAGTATCTCTATGGAGACAGATCTTAAGAAGTTTTTCATTAAATTCTCAAAACATTCTTAAAAACTCCTAGATTTAAAAATGTTTTCTTTAGCAGATTTGTAGCATTTGAAATGTTTTTTCTTAGACTTTTCGATATTTATTTTGTACAGAAAAATTATATATAATTTTTTCCATACCCAGGTAAAAATCGACATATATGGATCCATTTAATGTATGTGATGCTTTTTAAAAAATGCAAGATGCACTCCATGAAAATAAAGATAAACATGTTTCATGATGACTCCTAAAATATTGTGGCTCTAGCGATATTATACCTTAAGCTTTATTGTTTTTTAAAACCTACAAAAACTCTAATTTCGGTGAATTACAAACTAGTTACTTCGACGTATGTTAAAAAGTTGGTCAAATCTAATTTGAGTTGAAACTGACTTTAGTTTCCTCTTATTTCTTAAGTTTTTATGACTTGAGAGGAACGATGTACAGGGTTAGGTTGACTATACTTAAAAACTATGACATGGCCATTTTAAAGTCGAAAAATAAAAAAAAATACCTGAGACTTACAAGAGTTTTTTCGTTCATTTTATTTATTTGCTCGTAGTTTTTAACTTTCAGATGCAAACCAATACAAGATGGAGTCACTAGATTTGGGAGATACGAGTACATTCACTTGAAAAAGAATTTTCGTTTCGTTGATTGATGAAAAGTTGTATGGTGGTTTACAAGTGAAACAAAAATTTTCCGATTTTTGCATGATTTTCCATAGGGTTTTTGCGCCGTTTAATGGATTTAGATTTGAGAGCAGTATTTAAAAAATGGTGTAATTTTATATCAGCGCACCAATAACAGGATGCAAACATCACATACTTATAAAGAATTGACGTAAATTTTTTGAAAATGTACAGTGTCGGCCATAACTAACTGTACAAAGCGCACACAGTTTTTCTTTTTATCGTATTTAAAAAACTAGGGCTCGCATTAATGTTCATTTTCATTTATAATATAAAAAATTAGCTATTTTCTTTCAACTAACAAAAAAAATTTAAAAATTAATGCTCCAGTTTTGAAAAATTGTCTAAAAACCCCAATATTTTTCAAAAATCGGGAAAATCCGATAGATCATATTGTGTTTTACGGTTTGATAGATAATAATTAAAAAAAATCTTAACCCGTTAAGTACTTACAAATCGTCAAAGTTTAAATTTAAATTACGAATAACACCGCTAGAGGGCTCAATAAGTGTACAAAAACTTCAAAGCTTATTGAGACACCATTACACCTTTCCACCAAATTTCGTCAAAAAATTTCCTCGAGATCGTTGAGTGGTATAAAAGAGTTAATGGTAATTACCTTTGTCACCTTTTTAACTGAATTTACAGTTGTTTTAACGATTTTAAGTCAAAAATTTAATTCTTTGAAACACTACAGAATTTAAGAGGTTTTTTTTGGGAAGCACCAAAAGAGAAGTAAATTTCCATGAAAAAGCAAAAAAAAAACATTAAACAATAGTATGCGTTTATTTAAATTAATCAAAAATGAAGCATTTTGAAAATTAAAACCGCCATAACTTTTTGCGCGCTTTGCTGAAAGTGATTCACACAAGCGGATATATCGTACCTAAATAGTTGTTTCTTATCGTGTAAAATCCACTTAATTTGCCATAAAATTTAAAAAAAAATTAACCAACATTTTTAATCAAAGCCCATATATCTTTTGTTTTAATTACCAAATTTTGATCGATGTTTTGTGAAGCATGTACAATTTGGTATGTACGTTCCTGACCAGGAGTAGATATCTGTATAGAGCGGACATCTGTATTGACGGGATTTTTGGAAATTCGCACGAGGAGGGGCAAAAAGGGGAAAGTCCCTCCGTTTCAGGAGTAGACATCTGTGTAGAGCGGAGTTTTGGAAATTCGGTAGACATCTGTATAGAGCGTATTTTTTGAAAATTTAACAGGGAGGGCCAAAAATGGTAAAAGTCAACCCCTTTGTGGCCTACCCAAACCCCTTTGGCTAGAAATTTCAAATTTATGTCCAGGATCGTGGTAAAAATTGGGGATAAAGTATATAAATCTATTCATTCTTTAACCGCTTAAGGGAGAATCTTGAAATATGTTATGTGGGTTGTTGATCCCTAGAAGACATCCCCTTAGAAGAGATTTTTGGAAATTCCTACTTGGAGGGCCAAAAAGGGGTATATGACCGCAAACCCGCTTAAGCGACGTACTTGAAATTTAGTGTGTTAGTCTTGAAGGGCTAAAAATTTTAAACTTAACTTCCCCTACTGGGAGGGCCAAAAATTTGTATACCAAGTAATACTAACAACAGAAGAGGTAAAATTGAAATTGTCGTTTTTTTGTGCTCATTATTTTTGAAATCTTCCTCCTAATAAATTCCGATATCTAAAACTACCGGTAACGAAGTATCAGACTTTTAAGCTTGTTCAAATATAACTTACAAATTACAATAACTCTTTTTCTAGTATTTACCAAAATTATATATTTTTTATTTTATCTTTAATTTCAGAGTATGTGTGCCATACTTTATACATCGATAAGTATATATCTCACTAATAATGATAACGAAGAAAAGTTTCGTGTATATTATTTCTTAATATTTGCTGTTCTGGCCACATTGTGTGCCCAAGCATGGGGATTTTTTGTAGGCGCTACTATGCCTATAAAGGTAAAATTATTTTTTATCTTAAAAAAAAAAAAAATACATATTTTAATCTCTGATCTCTCTATTTTCAGTTGGCTGTATTTTTGGGACCCATATTGGCTGTTCTGTTTTCCATATTTGGCTTCTGTACACGTTATATTGATATAACGCCAATGTTTCGTTGGATGTGGCATATTAGCTATTTCAGAGCCGGGTTCCATGGTGCTCTTAATGCCATTTATGGCATGGAACGCCCATTTTTACCCTGTCCCTCCAATACAATGTATTGTCATTTTCGTAGTCCAAAAGTCTTTTTAAGTTATATGATGATATCGGATGTTAATATGGCTGATTGTATAATTTTAATGGTCACAGTTATAGGCGTTATGCATATTTTAACAATAATTAGAATCTGGCATAAATTAAATAAACGTTAAAAATTTAATAATACAAAACTAAACATAAATCATATAGAGTAGAACAAAATCTTGCTATAATTATTAAGTTGAAAATTATTACCAACATATTTAAATAAGTTATTGTATATAAAATTCATTATAAATATTAACGTATGCGGAATGAAATTGCAACAAATTTTGCGTAGCTGATTAAAAAAAAGTTATTACGCGGTGCTACAAAAAACAAAAAATCGCAATCACTTTTCAAGTGACCTAGTGTAGGTTGTAGGTCTAGATGAGTGTATTACAAAATCGGTTTGAGAAGTTTCAATATATACCCTCAAATTTTCGATATATCGGCAGAGTATTTTTGCTACTGGTGCATTTAAAACATCTTTAACTCGCTCAGTTTTTAACCGATTAATGTAAATAATAATAAAAATTGAAATTTTCAATTTTTTTTTTAACTTTTTCAACTTCTACGAGGGTTTTTTTCAAATATGATTTTAAAGCAACAATGTTCTTAAAGCTAGTATTTTCAAGAGTAAATCGAGCCTTCATATGTTAAAATCGGTTGAAAATTGACAAAGTTATATTTAAAAATAATTAAATTCGGTTGAAATTTGACAAAGTTATGGTACTTTTTCAAAATAGATAATAATTAAAATTTTCCGTTTTTTTACAACTTTTTCAACTTCTACAGGGTTTTTTTCGAATCTTCTTTTAAAACAACAATATTCTTAAAGCTAGTGTGTGCCTGAGTAAAATGAGCCTTCATTTGTTAAAATCGGTTGAAAAGGGATAAAGTTATGGTACTTTTTCTATATATACAGAGCGAATTTTGTTTTTTCTAATGCATTTGTCCAAAAGAGGAAGAAACAAAATTTTGTATGTATTGAAAAAGTACCATAACTTTGTCAATTTTCAACCGATTTTGATAAATGAAGGCTCATTTTACTGAATAAAACATTAGCTTTAAGAATATTGCTGTTTTAAAAGAAGATGTGAAAAAAACCCTCGTAGAATTTGTAAAAGTTGTAAAATAAAACTGAAAATTTTAATTATTATATATATGAAAAAAGTACCATAACTTTGTCAATTTTCAGCCGATTTTAACAAAACGCCCGTTGACAAAGT
Organism: Delia radicum; assembly: GCA_021234595.1. Classification (NCBI taxonomy): domain Eukaryota; kingdom Metazoa; phylum Arthropoda; class Insecta; order Diptera; family Anthomyiidae; genus Delia; species Delia radicum. The sequence continues at coordinate 70,065,283 of CM037854.1, read as the reverse complement.
TAAAAAAAAAAAATTTAATTTTAATTGTCATTAAAAAATCTCTACCTATTTATATTAATAATATAAAGAAAGTATATATTTTTAGAAATACCGTGTAATTTTCTTTTATATACCGTGTAAAAATTAAAAATTGATTGAAACATGACTGATATAGAAATATTTAAATGAGCCAGTCGCAAAAATTATCTTTTATCGTTATTTCGAAAATTTTAGGGTCTATTGCAACTTCTCAACCCAATTTTGTATTACACTCAGCTATACTTACAACCTACACTAGGTCATTTGACGAGTGATTTTTCTGTGTAGCACAGTGTTATGATATCAAAATTTTGACTTTAGTTTCGGATAATCACAAGTTTCCTCATATTACTAAATCAATTTTATGAAAATCTAGCATATACTTTTTTTTTTTGCAATTATAATTGTCCAAGTAAAATTTATTATAAATATGTCCCAAGCTAAGGGAGGGTTGGGCAACAAAGTTAAAAAAAAATAATTCTTTACAATTTTTGACAAGCTAAATGATTGACAAGGAGGGAGTCTATGGACCTATTTTTTTGTAACTTAACTATTATTTAGTTGTAGATCACTAAATTGAGAAAAAAATATCAAAATCCCTTCAGCCAAAACTGTTTGGTAGTCAAATTACAGTTATTTTCGCCGTGCGATATGAGAGGCAGGGAGGGGGTCTAGGGAGGCAATTTTTTTTCCATAACTATCATTAGGTCAGAGATCACGAAAATAGTGAAAATTTCAAAATTGCCTTGGCGGAAAATGTATGTTCCACAAAGGGTTAAATGGCAAAAGAGACAAACCACTTCAAAACAAAATTTGAATTTTTTTTTTATAATCAATCTCTTTGGAAGAAATCGAAAACAGTTTCTCTGGTTGTTGAACAGCTAGAAAGTATATGTGTTACTAAATCCGAAAATCCGAAATTTCGGGATTTTCATCTTTAAATCCGGGGTTTTTTTTGAGATTTTTTTGTTACTTGTTTTTTTTTTTTTTTTTGTTAAAATGTAAGATAAATTAAGATTTGTCTTGAATTTTCTCATATTTTTGGGGTGTTTACGATTCTCAATAACATCTATATTTTTAACGAGCGCACTCGTAATAATCCCAATGAGTTTGTTTGAAAATTGTTAAAATTAATTATAATTTTAATTTGTTAATTTTTGTTTAAGATTTTAAGTAAACACACGATATAGTGAAATATTTAGTGGTTCGTTAATTTAAGGTATTTTTTAAATTTCAAAGGCGATATCATTTTCGATATCGATACCAGACTGGACCAGGGCGAATTTAATATCGTTTTTTTCAGGTAATTGCGATAGCCAAAACGGTATCATAATTTTATGAAAAAAACGATATCGTTAGGAAAGGTACATGTAAGGATAAAAAAATACTATCGTTTTCGTATAGAAGTAACTTGTGTTCGAGATTAGCTGATGATTCCTCAGACTGGGGAAGGCAAAAACTATGTCACGCCTTAAGTTAATTAGGTGACTATAGAGAAATTATATCAGAAGATCAAAAATGTGCCCTTTAAACACGAAAATTTCGTTTTTCAATAATCGATGAACACAAATTTTAGATGTTAGATTACTGAACATAACTAGTATTGTTTTCAGAACATTTTTACCATCAAAACTACCGAAACTCCTCTGCGAAAGGTCGAAGTTGTTGCCAATTGAATGATTTTGTTGTAGTTACCGAATTTTTTTTTAACAAAAACGAATACCAGAATCCCATAAAAATCACAAAATCCCTAAAAACTTCGTAAAGTATCTCCAAACTGCCTAAAAATTAGATAAATCGGACCAATTTGTTTTTTTTTAACATTAAATTAATGTAGTGCATTGTTTTTTTTTTAAAAAAAAAGTAAAATTTACATTAAGTTTAAGTTAGAAAAAACTACAGAGTTTTACGTTTTGTTGCAATTTCATCTCGCAAACGTTATTAAACATTATTCAAATTTGAAAGCTTTTTTTTTTACATAAAACCAACTTCATTCCATTATACTTAATTAAAGGCTTTAGGGTTTAGATTTTTTTAAGTATCTTTTTAAAGTATTTTTTTCTGTCTTATTGTTTATTGAGTTTTTCTCTTCTTTTAACATTTATAACATACCAAATATTAGTGTTATTTAAATACATCATATTTAAACATTTTTAAAATCTCAAAATTATTACTTTGTTTATTAAATAAAATAAGATCTTGCCAAAAATTTATTTTAAATAATCATTGTTCGAATTTCTTTAAAAAAAAATAAAATAAAATAATAACCCTGCCAGCAAACAAGCTCCAAAATGAGACAAAAAAGGGAACACGATATACTATTAAAATTTCAAATTTTTGTATGCAAGTGTTGCATCTAAAAGAGCCTTCTTTTCTCATTTAAAAATTACTCAGAAAAGATATTTTAAAAAAGTCTTTTGGCTCAAAAATCAATCTCTACTTGGAGCCTTTTCCGAACTTATTCACAAAATATTTTAATTTAATTACATTTCTTAAACATTTTTTGAAATTCTTAATTTTCTTTAAATGTTTGTGTCTTTTATGATTCTTTTGAGAAGGCTCATATTTGCGTAAAAAAAATAAATAATTTTTGAAATTTCAAAAATATGTGTTTTATTTGATAAATTTTCTACTCATAGAATAAGAATAAGAACCCTTAAAAATGTATCAACATTTTGCTGGCTGGGAAATCATTCTTCTATTTATTGGATGTTTTCTATTTATTTACTTGTAACACACGCACTTTTTATTATAAAACAAGTGGAAGCATTAAAGTCCGATGTGCCGAATTTGGTATAAAAAAGATTAAATTCGGCTGTGACGAATTTTTGGATACCCTCCATCTCGGTGTTTTCATAAACCAGGGAAAGTGCAAACAATATTAATATCTATATTCTTTGTAAAAATAACAAAAATAATGTTGTTTTTATAAGTAAAACAAAATATGACTGATTGATTAATGTATTTGGGATGTTACAAAAGAAACAATGTTTAATTAAAGTTTACTAAAATGAATCTGAAATTCTGCATGCTTATAACAGTGGGTATTCAAAGGTTATTCTGATTACCTAAAGAAGAACGTGTAGTGAAAAATATATATATTCCTTATGTTCCTTATGATGTTAAAAAAACTGTTGTAAAATTCGCCTGTTGTTTGTCTCTCTGCCTATATAATAATGAAAGAAATAAGGGTTACTAAAATATATTTTTGGATCGTTAGAAGAGATGCAATGAATACAAACGCATAAAAACAGTTTCGAATAATCAGAATTTTAGATAAATTTAAGGGAACAAAAATACGCTTGCGGAGACATACATAATGAAATAATTATGAAATGCCAGTTTACATTACAACACATGTGTTTATACTATACATCACATAAGTAAAACGGAAAGTGTGATGAAACTAAGTTTGTCAAAAATTATAAAAGAAAATCTTTCGAGTGTTTAGGGTGTTTTCGAGACACAAAAAATTAAAGAAACTGGTATTTCAAATTATTGTTTTTCAGCTCAGTTGCTTGTGCAATTCTCGTTTGCGACTCCTAGAATAGGAACCCTAAGAAATTTTCCCAAAATTCGATTGGTTTTTACACATCAATACTTTAATTTAGATTATTTTTGTATGTATCAAATAAAAATTAGGGCTTTTAAGGAAAACAAATGCATATAATCAAAAGATTTTAAGATGAAGTATGCACCTTATATGTCTTAAATAAAAAAGTTCTGAAAGTGAATGTCCTTTAAATTTAATGGGGTTTTTAATAAATGTAATTAGAGTGTAAGAGTTTCCTTGCAAATTTATTAAAGGTTGAGAATGAAAATAAGTAAAAAAATGTACGAAAAATAGTTATGAATTTACATTGTTGGATTCCGGGATTTTGTTCCTGGATATTTTTTTGATCTGATAACGATTAATATGTCTGGCAACTCCAGTTAATACAGTCAAATAAATAAAGAATTTTAACTAAACTATTTTGTTCTACCTTTTTTCTAATTGGTGATTTTTTGATTTGTTGGGGTTGACAAAAAAAGGTATCTGGCAAGCCTGGTATATGGAAAACAAAAGAATACTTTATAAATTAGCTTAACAATTTTTCGAGGGCTTCTCACATTTGCACTCATAACCAGTGCTGCCAGGTTTGCACAAACAAATTTTCTAGAAAAAATCGTCAAAATCGTCATCATATTTTGAAAAATCGTCAAAATAAAATATATTTGTTAGAAGAGGGATAAAGTTTTAATAAAAAATAAAATACAATAATGTTAACGTGTTATCGTTGTAATATAACACGATTTTTGACGCTTCTCTTTGGTTTAAACTTCGAAAATCATTATATTTTACAACGATATTCATATTTATAAAATGTTGAAACAGTGTGCCCCAGTAGGCTAGTTGGTAGCGTGCTGGCTTATCAGTGCGGGGGTCGTGGGTTCGATTCCCACCAGAGGCACTGATCTGTTTTCGCTACAACGCGTCGAAGGCCATAGTAGCTAGTGCTCGGTTAGGGTAATAGTATATAACTTGTAATTATATGATTATTAATAAATAAAATAACAAAAATATAATGTTGAAAGATCAAATAAATACAACTTTAAATCAAACTAATTTTACCACTTGAACTGTTAAAAATATCTGCATAATTATGTGAACAACATTTCAGTGGCACAACTTTTTAAATAAATTTGGAAATTCTTTAACAATAAGTCTGTTCGATTACTTTTCCTGTAAAGTTCAGTAAAAACTACTCAGTAACAAAATTACAAATAGTAAGACAAATTTACAAAAAAAGTAACCGAACAGAAAATTTGTAGGAATTATTAAATTAGATAAAGCAGCTTGTTTTAAATATTAAAAAAAATCAACTGGTCATTATGGAAAAGGAAAAAGTTAATTGAAATTATCGACCAAAAATAATTTAAATGTTTTTTAACTTCTTCCATAGTTAATTATTTAATCATTTTCACTTTCAATCCATAAACAATTAAAATTTAATTTAATTTTTGTTTACTAAAAATACAAGCATATTTTTTTATTTTTTAGTCATATGTTTTTTTCATCTTACAAATTCTTTCTGGCAAAAATGTATCCAGTAAAAACTTGTAAGTTCTTTGGCATCAAACTGTCACTTTACTCTCTCTTTTTACCAGTTTTTACTGCGTATTTGTCTAAACGAACACCTTCCAGTAAAAACTTGTACAAATTTTTGTGTTATCGAACAAACTTAATGTTATATTTTTAATTATTAAATTTTGGCACTTTATTTATATTATTAGGCCTGTTTTTTAAGCACCGGATTTATTTTTGGATGTATTTTGTTTCATTTAAAGTTGTATATATATCATCTTTCAACATGAAATATATTCGGGCTAGAGATCTGTTTGTTTCGCAAAAAAAGTCCATGCCTTGTGTTTTAACATGAAAATTGTTTTATTTTATTTAAATCTAACTCCAATTAAATTTTATAAAAATTTAAAGAAATGTTCTAAACATATAAACACAGAAACTAAATTAAGCTAAACCCGTAATGAATTATAAAAAATAAATGCGGTTTGGATTAAGTTTTATTCAATTCTAGGATTTGCATTTTTGCAAAATTGTATTTCACATCATATTAGCATATAAAAGCTAGCTATCGATCAAAAAACAATGTTTTTGCTTTCAATTTTTAACGAAATAATATAAATTTAATAATCGAGCCGGCGATTTTATGAGAATGATAAATAAGTAGATCTTGCTGACATATTAAATTATTGTCAAAAAATCGTCATTTTGGAAGCAAAAGTCGTCAAATAGTCAAATAGTCATTTAGTTATTTTGGGTATTAAATATCATCAAAATGACGACAAATCGTCAAACCTGGCAACTCTGCATGCGATTGCTACTAATTCATACGTACATACATATATATATATATATTCCCGTCGTTCCTATTAGGAGCATAGGGCCGTACATACATACTGTATACAAAACAAAACAAAAAACAACAACAATATTTTGTGAGTTTTTTTTTTTGTTTTTAAGTGTTGATCATGACCATGGATGGTAACCGATTCTATGTGGTTATTGGTCGTAGTAACGCTATTTTCTTTTATTTCGGTAACGGTATTTTAGGGGAAACTATACTTCAGTTATTTCGGTAACGGGATTTTAGCGTTAACGGTATTTTAGCGTAACGGTATTTTATTTATTTCGCTAACGGTATTTTAGCGGTAACGATATTTTAGATAATTCGGTAACTTTATTTTAGGGAAAAAGATTTTTCAATTATTTTGGTAACGGCATTTTAAGGATAACGTTATTTTAGTTATACAGGTAATGTTAATGCACACCACAATTTTTAACCGCATTATGCCCGAGTTTAAATGACTGTCTAGTTTATGATCATACTTTGGGAAAATATATCTATTTACAGAAGTTTTTTTGTTCAGATCTTGTTAGATTATTTCGGTAACGGTATTTTAAGGTAACGGTATTTTACGGATAACGGTATTTCAAGAATATCGGTAACGGTATTTAAGCGATAACGATAGTCAGTTGAAAGGTGTTAGAATCGTGGACGGTAATTCAGCGATATTGACAGCCATCCCTGCTTGCGTATATTCTTGTGTATAAGCATTGAATGTACGTATGTATGTATGTATGATGAAATAAAAAAAAAATTTTTTAGAGGTCTTCCCACATTTTCACTCATAACTTTTGAACGCGTTAACCGATTTTGATCATTTTCACTAGAAAACTGCTCATGATATCAACAAACAATTTGACTGAAAATTAGCAGTACCTCTTCTGTATTGGAGGAGTATTTTGTGTTTCCACAGACAGACGGAACGGACAGACGGACAGACGGACAGACGGACATGGCTATATCGACTTCTCTATCCATGCTGATCAAGAATATATATAGTTTATGGGGTCCCAGAATTTTTTTAAAAGAATTACAAACATTTGACAAAGTGAATATACCCTCCTGCACTATGGGATGGAGGGTATAATTATGTTTAAGTCACTCAGAAAAAGTTTGTAATATTTTTGTAAAAAAAAAAACTGGTGATAAATTAAAAATAAATGAATTTAAAAAAAAAAACAAAATGTGGTTAGAATATAAAAGCTTTTTAATGCATTTTATATTTTAAAATATTATTTTATTTATCGATGATGACCAAAATGCTAAAGGTACGTTCACATTAATCAAATATTTGAACAAAATATTTGTTTACATACATATTTGCTTCCAATTGTGTCAAATAAACAATTATTTTATTTTATGTTCAAACTATGATGAAATATTTGATGGTTTTTGTTTGTTCCAACAGCTCTCAAATAGTGTCAAATAAAATATACGAAAAAATATTTGTCGAGCGTTCAGATTGAAACAAATATTTGTAGTAAATATTTATTTAATCAAAGTGTAAAAATCGAAAAACTAACTGTTTTTTTAAAAAATTGATCACTCGGGATCTCTCTTGGACCTACCCTATTTATGTTATAAGGGTATATTAATACTTTTAGGAGCAACAATTTTGTCGGTTTTGGTCTATCACGCTTAGTTTTAGAGATACTGGACATTTTAAAATATCACCATTTTGTAAAATGGCTTGTTTCTCGAAAACTAAGCATGATATCGTAAAATGCACAAAATATTTGCAAATCTTAGCAAAACGCTCTATACCGACAACACAAATGTGTACAGTGTTCCGATTCCAACCATTCCCCGTTTCATTCCACATCGTTTCCATTTTGGACCAGTGTTCCATTCTGTTATCGGAATGATTAAATTTTTATTTTAACGTACGACAACACAATTGTGTACAGTGCTCCGATTCCAATCGTTCCCCGTTTCATTCCATATCGTTCCATTTTGGACCAATGTTCCAATCCATTATCTGAGTGATTAAATTTTTATTTTCACGTACTTTTTTGGGTAAAAAAATAATTGTTTTTTCATAAAAAATTAATCTTTCGGAATGTTTCCCAAACCTACTATATTTGCATTCAGTCAATTGCAATTTTCTTCCTTTAATTAATTCATTACTAATGGTAATGAAATTTGAAATCATTACCATTAGTCAATGGAATCATATCAATGAAATTCATTATCATTAATTAAACAAATGGTAATGAAAATAATTTCATTACAATTGATATCAATGAAATTGTAATGAAATCATCAATTAATTAATCCATTCAAGTGATTAGTCTAATGTATGGTTTGAAAATTGTAGCTTAACGAATCCCATAGCAATTGACCCGCACATTTTTAATTGTGAATTTGTTTTGTTTTTAAATTTTAATTTAATTTGATTTAAAACTGCATATTTTTCCATTTCTCAAAATATTTTATCATCAAATTTCGCTTTTTAATATCTATTTACATTGCAGTTTTTTTATAAAGCCTTTTATTAATAAATTTATTTAAAAAATTTATAATTGACGATTTCACCACATGTTATTTGCCATTGTTTGTTCTTACATTTTTTTTGTAAGATCAAATAAATATTTGCTCAAATCAGAAGAAAATATTTGATAGCTAGTGTTCACACTATGGTTAAGTTTGTCAAATATTTATTTGAATGCAAATAATTTTGTTTGACCAAAATCAGCTGATTTGCTGTTTGACACACATAAATATTTTGTGTTCAGATTACGGCAAAGAAATATTTCATATTTTTTGTCTAATATTTGACTAATCTGAACGTACCTTAAGACATTGAAATGAATAAAATAAAATTAAAAAATTTTGTAAAAGAATTCGTCAAGAATTTAAATTAGCAGATTTTAAAAATAAATTATATATTAAAAAATTTACTTAATTACATGATGCTACAAAAAAAATGTTTGCAATCACTATTCAAGTGACCTAGTGCAAATTGTAGATAAGTCTATTACAAAACCATTTTGAGAAGTTGCAATATACACTAAAATTTTCGAGATAACGGGAAAAAAGAGCATTTTTTGTGACTGGCGCATTTAAGCATATGTATCGCAGTCATTTTTTAACCGATTTTGAATTAATGAACGGTATTTAAAAGAAACATTTAACATTAGTGTCCGAACGAACAGTTCGGCCAAAAAATGCATTTAGTCTGTATTCGGTATTTTAAAGCATTATGGACAAATTTGGCGGATGGAAAAATGTTTATTGGACTGATTAGATGCTATTTTGAGTGTCAAATCTGAAGAAAAGTCTGTAATTAAGCAATGAATTCACTGTTCGGCCTCAGAAAGTTCGGCCAAATTGAAAATAGTTCGGCGGCCGAACTTTTAACTTTATAGCTAAACTTCGGCTTTTCTCTTAAATTTTATACACAAAATCGAATTAAATCGGCTCAACAAACATGTTTCCAATACCAAAATTTGTCATCATTCTAGATATCAAAAAACCGACAAAATATAGTTTTTTGGCCGAACTGTTCGGTTCGGACACTATTTAACATTAAGAATATTGTTGCTTTAAAAGAGGATTCGAAAAACCCCTCTTAGAAGTTGAATAGTTTAAAAAAAAAATTAAAATTTTAATTATTATCAAAAAATCTCTACATATTTATATTAACAATATAAAGAAATTATATACATATATTTAGAAAGACCTGGCAAGTTTCTTTCAAACACAGTTTAAAAATTAAAAATCGAGTTAAAATGACTGACAAGGAAGGTATCCCAACCTGAAATAGCCGATTTTAATGAACTTTAGATATGTATGTTGTAAAGAAGCAAAAAAACGACACATATTTTGGAGTTTTAAGGGTATGAAAAATTGTCTTTAATTTACGAAAACCAGATTCATGAAATCAACAATTTTGATAACCATATTGCCACATTTTTGAATTTTTTCAAATACAGGGGAAAAGGCTTTTCAGGACAACAGCCTGAACGATTTCGAATACACTGCGCAAATCGACAAATTAAAACAAGAATACCTACCATTGATCCTAAATCATTCCATTGATCACGCGTTTATTGGCGTACCCAGTGTTTTTATTCAAATTTTTCGCCAATTTTCATTAAAGTTTTGCATGTTTTAACGCAGTTTTTATACAGAAAATAATAAAAATCAAATATTTTATCTTAGTTTTTTACGGTAAATACATAAAAGATCTTCATTAACTTATTTTTAATTTATAACGAGCTTTCAACATCCGTATATTTACAAAAATAAAGCAAATCAAACATATTAGCTAGGTTGATACTAGTATTTCGATCTGGCTAAAGATCTCATCAGAACCCGAAGTTTGGAAAGCTAGAGCCTATATAATAGGCAGAACTTTAACAAAAAAACCTATTAATAACATTCGAGTATCAAATTTGATTAATAAATGTTCAGCATTAACAAGTAAATCAATGTTGTTTCTCAGTTTTAACAATATTTTACTATTTTAGCACAATTTATCATCCTATTTCGCCATCGATCAAAGCATTTGTTTATTTTTGTATAACCAAAAAACCAAATCTGACCAATTATTGCGCATAAGAAATTAGAAAGTGCGGTTAATGGGAAAAACGCAAAATGTGCCTAAAATTTATATATCACAGCATATCGAAAAAGGACGACTTATGGGGTTCATCTTTTAGTATAATATGTAAATAGCTTAATAAATAATGTGTACCGAAATTCAGCTAAGCACTTTCATTTTAAAGTGAATGCCTACAAAATATATTCAGGGACCGAAAATAACAGTTTTTAAACCCTCCATCCCATAGTGCGGAGGGTATATTCACTTTGTCAAATGTTTGTAATTCTTTTAAAAAATTCTGGGACCCCATAAACTATATATATTCTTGATCAGTATGAATAGAGAATTCGATATAGCCATGTCCGTCTGTCCGTCCGTCTGTCTGTGGAAATACAAAATACTCCGCCAATACAGAAGAGGTGTTGCTAATTTTCAGTCAAATTGTTTGTTGATATCATGAGCAGTTTTCTAGCGAAAATGATCAAAATCGGTTAACGCGTTCAAAAGTTACGAGTGAAAATGTGGGAAGACCTCTAAAAATTTTGAAGCAAATTTTAAATTATACTATTTATTTCATCATACATACATACGTACATTCAAAGCTTATACACAAGAATATACGCAAGCAGGGATGGCTGTCAATATCGCTGAAATACCGTCCCCGATTATAACACCTTTCAACTGACTATGATTATCGCTTAAATACCGTTACCGATATTCTTGAAATACCGTTATCCGTAAAACACCGTTACCTTAAAATACCGTTACCGAAATAATCTAACAAGATCTGAAAAAAAAACTTCTGTAAATAGATAATTTTCCCAAAGTATGATCATAAACTAGCCAGTCATTAAACTCGGGCATAATGGGGCTAAAAATTGTGGTGTGCATTAACATTAACTGAATAACTAAAATAACGTTACCCTTAAAATGCCGTTACCAAAATAATTGAAAAATCTTTTTCCCTAAAATAACGTTACCGAAATATCTAAAATAACGTTACCGCTAAAATACCGTTAGCGAAATAAATAAAATACCGTTAACGCTAAAATACCGTTAACGCTAAAATCCCGTTACCGAAATAACTGAAGTATCGTTACCCCTAAAATACCGTTACCGAAATAAGAGAAAATATCGTTACTGAGACCAATAACCACATAGAATCGGTTACCATCCATGATCATGATCAACACTTAAAAACTAAAAAAAACCCACAAAATATTGTTGTTGTTTTTTTGTTTTGTTTTGTAATACAGTATGTATGTACTTATGTTTAGTAGCAATCGCATGCAGTGTTGCCAGGTTTGACGATTTGTCGTAATTTTGATGATATTTAATACCCAAATAACTAAATGACTATTTTACGACTTTTGCTTCCAAAATGACGATTTTTGACAATTTAATATGTCAGCAAGATCTACTTATTTATCATTCTCATAAAATCGCCGGATCTTTTATTAAATTTATATTATTTCGTTAAAAATTAAAAAAAAACATTGATTTTTTTATTGAAAGCTATCCTTTATTTGCTAATATGATGTGAATTACAATTTTGCAAAAATGCAAAAATTGAATAAAACTTAATCCAAACCGCATTTATTTTTTTATAAATTCATTACGGGTTTAGCTTAATTTAGTTTCTGTGTTTATATGTTTAAAACATTTTTTTAAATTTTTATAAAATTTAATTGGAGTTAGATTTAAATAAAAATAAAAAAAATTTCATGTTAAAAAACAAGGCATGGACTTTTTTTGCGAAACAAACATATCTCTAGCCCTAATAACACCTAAATATGAGAGTGTGCAACTAAAAATAAAACCGGGTTCTTTAAATTTTAATTCTGTACAATATATCTGAAGTTCATTATGATCTGCCGGTCTGGATCGGGATACCTCACTTGTAAGTTACAAATGTTTAAATGAGTCAGTAGCAAAAAATACTCTTTTGCCATTATATCGAAATTTTCTGAGTATTGTTCAAGTACACTGAGGCGTATGAAATTTCCCTTTTGTATTAATTGCTGGAGCCGCGCATATCTGTAGTACAGTGTTATTAACACAGAATAGTTCTTGGATTACATTTGAGTTAATAGACATTGCATATAATATCAGCTTACAATTAAATTATTTAAAGTATAAAATTCTTTAGTCAACTTTTAAAATTTTGTAAAAAAAATCCGTTTATTTAAATAAAATAAAGGAGATTATAAAAAAAAATGTATCTTGTAATAACAAATTTAATAATTTTTCATTATTATTATGTTCAGTGTGTAAGACAAAAAAAACGTAGCATAATTTTAGGATGAATATATATTTTAACTTTTCTTACACCGCGCACCGATGAGTGACAATTCAAGATGTGATTAACCCATGTAAAGAACTGCCAAACTTATACGAAAAATCTAAGATTTTTAAAAAAAAAGTTATTTAAAATATATTTCTCTGATTTTTTTTAAGATTTTTCAAAATGATTTTTAATTTTTATAAAAACATATTTTTTTTTTAATAAATCTAGTCCAATTTAATAGTATATAGTTATAGAAAAGACATAATTTTTTATGGTTTAAAAATTTTTTAGGCTCTTGACACATTTTTAGAAATAGAATCAATATAAAACCAGATATGAAATATGTGTAAGTTTTGCAACCAAGAAAGTAATAAAATTTTGGCAAATAAGTGAAAAGAAGTCCTTTATACCGCGCTTTAAAAAAGTGGTTTTATTTTTCGTTTAGATAGTTTGAGAAGTAATATTTCAGAATGTTTATTCTGTTTCTTCGTAACTAAAATCACGGTTACATTTAATAATGAATTGAAAACTTTCAATTAAAGAGCTTTTGACTTCCGAGTAGAGTTTCGGCTCAGTTTCTATAAAAAAATAAACGTCTACATTTGTCAGAATAAAGGCAATGGGACTGATCGGCGTATAGCAATTTAAAGTCATAATTAACCCTTTGAGTGGCGAATGGTTGATATATGTCTCATTTTTTACTTTTTGCCATTTTAATAAAACATGAAGGACGATTTCAACAAAACTTGTTGTGATTGACAATAGACAAATGTGGCTTTTATCTATATCTAATAACACAGGTTAAACAGACCCGACACAGTGACAGATGCCTAAATTGTTTATAAAAGCCGTATTTTTTTTTAATAACTTTTTTTCTAAATGCCTGTATTGTGTATATATTTGTTTCATTCTAACACGATATTTTGAAGAGTTGCCAGTATTTTTCAGATAATTTGTCAGGCTGCCAGACTTTAAATTTTCTTGTACGGTTAATTAGTTAGAGAAAATTTGTCAGTCTATGCTAATAGTCTCAGAGTCTTACAAGGTTAACCCAAATTCAAACAATTTGTTTTTATGATTTTTTTACATTTTTAGTTTTTATAATGCAAAAAATTCAGTTTTAAGTTTATTTAAATATGGTTATTATTTGTGGATTTTGCATAACTTAAAGCAAAATACAAAATTAAAACTTAGACAAAATCTTGACACATTAAGGAGCGGCTGCTTCAGTACTATATTTCTCCGGCAGGGGAAGCAAAGTCTCTACAAAGTTTCGTCAAAAAATGTTCAGCGGCTTAAGTTTGGTCGACAAAGGGTTAAACCTAAAATATATTTCAATCGTGGGAAAATAACGAAATTCTTCATTCCAGCCATACTTGGGACTAGTTAATTGACGATTTAATTGGCATTGTTTGATGTCATTGGTAATTAAATTTTTTGGCATTACAAGTGCTTAAAAACAATGCCAATGAAATTTAGTGTGAATGCCTTTAACGGACAATAATAATTGATTGCTATAAATTCGGTAGTGCCCGACCGAAGACTTTGGCCAGAAAATGCTTTTTGTCGGTATTTTAAAGCATTTTGGAAAAATTTGACAATTGTAAAAATGTTTATTGGGCTTATTATATGCGATTTAGAGTGTAAAATTTAAAGAAAAGTCCGTAGTAAAGCAATGAATTCAATAATCGGCCAAAAGAGGAAAAACTTTGGCGGCCGATTATTTAACTTTAGAGCTAAACTTGTGTACTCAAAATCGAATTTAAGCCGCTCAACAAATATGTTTGCAATATGAAAATGTGCCCACAAACTGAATAGTGTATACGTGATAAAACTTGAATAAAATCCCAGGAAAAAATTACACATTCCAAAATTTAGTAACTGCAATACCAAACACATTCCAACGATAGAGTCAAAAACGCAAGTAGTATTGTAATCAATTCTTTAAATTTAAACCAGAAACTAACAATGATATTAACTTATATGTGTAGTTTTTTGTACTCAAGAAGTAATCATATACTTAATAAAAGAACGTTATTGGCAGTAGTTCCTCATTTTGATAAAAGAAGTTATACAATTTTAAAGAATTTATCTTATATATTTTTTCAAACAAATTTTTATTTGCAGGAAAATAATACTTGAAACAGGAATTGCATGTTGCCAAAATTTTGTTAAACTGTGATAAGGTATAAATGAGGGATGAGCAGAAAATTGTGAGTGAAAGTTGAAATTACTGATGTTATCGTGAGTGAGTGTAAAAAAATGTTGGAGGGTGATTGTGCGTGTGTCATATTTTTGTTTTAAATTTCAATTTTTAATTGTTCTTTTGGGAAATATTTATATTTTAGTGGTTTATACATAGTTCAAAAACCATGACATAACAATTCAATGTTTACCTTTTTAGGATTTTATTTTTTCCGGATGAGGTTTGATCGTTATATTTGGGAGACTTAGGAGTATCACGTGTGAGTAAAAGTGAGCATGAGTTAGTGGAAAAATATCCTGAGTGTTTGAGCGTTATAACGATTTTCCGAAATAACGAAATTAAGTCACGTTTCGTTCCCTGACGCGGTCAATTAATAGCACTTTTGTAAAATATTTTTTAAAATCAGATATAATAGTCAAAATAATTTATTTTTTATGTATGCAAATTTTTATACACTGAATAAAAAAATTTAATTTAAAATCATGTTTTATATAATTTAGGGAACTTTTATTAATATTAAGAATTTTTTTTAATATTCGGAGGAAAAAATTCATGATTTTATTAAAATTTTTTTTTTATTATTGAATTTTAAATGATGTTTTTGGGTTTCAACTCGAATTTTTAAATTCCAATAAATAGTTTCCGAATTTTAAATTAAATATCACTTGGATTTAAATTAGATGTTTCTCAAATGGTGTTTTCTGAAGTTTAATTAACATTTTCTGATTTTTAAATACAACGAACTTTTAATTTTGAATAGTTTTTTTCCAAAGAAAATTTTGAATTTAAAGTTAATATTTAAGAATTTTTGTTTTTTTTTTTTTAATTTTTAAATGAATTTTTTTATATTTAATGAACTTTTCTGAATTTCAATTGATGTTTTCTAAATTTAAATTAAAACTAATTCTAATTTTCAAATTCAAATTTTCGATTTGAATACGGACGTTTTAGAATCTAAAATTTAGTAGTTTAATGTTTTTTTAATGTTTAGTTGAATCGTTTATTTGTTTTGAATTGTTCTAGAAAAGTTATCATGTTGACTTCTATGATATTTAGATAACAAAATTTTCTTAATAAAATAATTACAAAAAATAAATGTAAATAGGTGTAATTACTTTTTAAATCACGTGAGTTAATAATTTAAAAAAAGAACTATTTCTCAAATACCAAAACGAAATTAGGAGTACTTTTTTTTTTTAATTGTAACTAGTTACAAAGGGTTTAAAAGAAATAGATATTATTTTTAATATGGAACTACTTCTTTTTTTAAATGCAAGTACTTCGTAGTTTTAAAATGGAACTATTTCTTTATTAAAAAATGTATGTAGTTCTTAAAAATATAAAGTAAATAGTTCTTCGATAAAAAAAAAATAATCAATTCTAAAGAATTAATTATTTTAGTCTCATGCCCTGTTAAAAGAATCGAGTAGGTAATCTAGTAAGGAATGCGTTCTGCCCAAAATGCTTGATTACAAACCCCCTTACCTTTTTGGAAATTTTTTTCTGGGATAGCGAATACTGTTAAAGTACTTAATTTAAAAAATTTTTGTTTTTCTAAACAAAACGTTTTTTGCAAACAATTATTTTTTCGTCATTTACAATTGCCTAGGTGCCATTCCATTACCATTGATTTAATCAATGAAAATTAAACAAAATTCTGTTGACATTGGAATGGTAATAAAATTTTTTGGTTTAAAGCTCAAATTGGTTTATCAAAATATTTTTCGATGAACTAACAACATATAATAATAAAATTTCAATTAAAAAAATCTTCAAAATACCGATTGCTAAAAAATATCAAAAAAAAACCTCTATTTAAAAGAAAAAAAAAAGCCAAAATAAGCTTAAATTTTAAATTAAAAAGTCAAAAAGTAGCTAATATTTACAAAATAAGCTAAAATAACCAAATAGCACATATAGCTCAAAACTTTTTTAATTTCATGATCAGAACTTGTATTTAATCTAAATAGCTCTATCATTTCAAATAAAAAACAAGCTCTAGATTATTTTTGGTTGCCCTAGTAATAAGGAATGTAATAATATAAGTTTTATTATAACAGGGTGATTCTTGTTAAATCTTAATAATAAAAGCATACTTTAAGGCTTTGTTGATAATGTGTTTGTTTTAACATATTTCAATATAAAAAAAGTGCACTGTGCCGACTGACGTAACAACTTCTGTTATCATTGCATTTTTTGTACTTAAATTTTTGTTTTTTGTAATAAAAAATTATTTGTGTTGTTTTTTAAAGTTCAAAAAAAAAAAAAATGTGTACTTATTTTAGCTACACAGAGAAATTTTATAAATGAGTTCTAAATAAATTTTCAGTAAACCAATGAAGTTTTCTTCCCAAAGTGATTGAATGAAAATGCTTCATAATTTTTTATTAAACTTGTTTTAAATGAAACTTTTTCATTGAGAGTATAAAACTTATAATAAACAAGTGCGCCCGGTAGACTAGTTGGTCTAATTATCAGTGCGGGGGTCGTAGGTTCAATTCCCAACAGAGGCCTGGTCTGTTTTCGCTACAACGCGCCGAAAGCCATAGTACCTAGTGCTCGGTTAGGGTAATAGTATATAATTTGTTATTATGTGATTATTAATTAAAAAATAAAAAATAAAATATAATAAACAAAATGTAATTTTATTATTAAATGTTGTGAAATACTTCATTAATTTAATGAAAAGTTTCAATGAACGAGCTCTTGAAAAACTTCATTGATTTTATGTAAAATTTCATTAATATAATGCAAATTATTCTCATTGTGGTGATTTACAAACACGAAATAAAAAAAAATTTGTTTATACCAAATACCCGAGTATTTGCAAATTACCCCCCTTAGCAAATTTTGAAGTGTATAAAAGCAAAATATTCTCTTATTCTCTTCGCTGTTGCATTTTGTAATCACAATCGAGAATCACTCACTAGCTAGATTACAATAAAAAAAAATACATAAATTTATGTTGTTGATCTGCAATAAGTAGAACCAGTCTACAGAATACTTAAATTTGACCTAATTACAAGCTTACAAATGCTTTTATTTTTTGTAGTGTTAGATAAATATAATGTATATGCAGTGGCGTACCCAGGAGGCCCGAGCACCTCCGAAGTGATTTAGATTTTTGTCTGTAGGTGGAATGAGTTTTAATTAAAAGGTTGTTGCATAAACAATTTGTTTTAGATCATTAAACCTACCCCCCCTCACCAACCCCCTTTTTACGAACAGTTTTAAGCTCTAATGCAAAATCATGAATCGAAGAATCTGAGATATACAGATTTTAATCTTATTACCGATTACACGGTGTCCACATTATTAAGTTGGATATAATATGTGCGAGAACGCCAATAGAATAACAGAATTAAATTATATATGTTCATATTAATGTTTAGGGTGGAGAATCATGTCTTCTCATAATTTTCTGTATCCCGTTGAGTAAAGACGTCCATTTATTCATTCAATTTTCAACTATGCGATTAAAAATAAACTTTTGGTTTTAATTTTTTAAAGTTTAAAAGTAAAACAATTGATTAAAATAACTTTAAATTGATTTATAGCAGTTAAACAATTTTTAAAAACACTTTTTCTTTTTGTATTTTTAAATTTTTGGTGTTTAACTTTTATTTATTTTTTTGTTAACGAGCAATTCCATATGAAAACGATCAAAATTGGCAAATTTTTGGACGACCCCTCTCCGATTTTAAAATAAATAGTCTCAATCGATTGCCCAGCAAAAAATAATGTACCTACATATTTTTTTTTTTTATAGTGACTGGTTTAGTGGTGGTGTGCACCACTGTCATGTGACAAAATTGAAGAATTCTTCATAAGCGACCTCATTGAAAGCTGTTTTAAAAAAAAACTACTAAAGCGATCGCAACGAGTGATAGCTCGTTGGAAAGGTATTGAATCAGGCTTTAATTGAAAAATAATAAATTTCCTAATTTTTCTTGTTAAATAATTAAAAATAATTCAATTATAAAAAATATAAAAACAATGAGAACAAGGTGGTCTCTTAAATGCTCTTCTCCTGTCCTGTAAAAAAAAAAATATGTAGGTACATTATTTTTTGCTGAGCAATCGATTGAGACTATTTATTTTAAAATCGGAGAGGGGTCGTCCAAAGGTGATCGCTTTCATATGGAATTGCTCTAATATATAATTATTTTTATTAAAACGCGATGAAAACGCGATAAATTTTTTTTCCTGAAACTAATTAGTCATGATTAATATCGAAACGTCAAAACTTTGTTTAGAATTAATAGTAAAACAAAGTCAGTAAAAATTCGTAACAATTAGTAGTAAAAACTGATCGAATATTATGATAAAACAGTTCACCTAAAAAAAAGTTAGTAAAGAAAAATAAAAATAAAATATATATCGGGAAAAAATGTTTAACAGTGATATAATTAAACATTGATATAAAAAAAAAAACCAATCGAAAAACTATATTAAATAACATTTTGGCATTTCTGCATTAAAAATTATTATAAATCAAAACAGTGGTCATCAAATCATCATGCAGCGGTTCACCTGAAAGTACTTTCATCGTTGGAAACGTTGTATGTAAGTTAACACTTTAATTTATTTATTTTAACATAGACACAAACAATAAACGATCACTGTTAACTATTCATTCTGTTAACTATTAAGTGGATTTTTTTTATTGTTTGTGACTTAATTTTTATATGGTTTTTATGAAAATAATGAAATAAATCAATAAAAAAATTAATTTTCATTTTAATACCTGATTTGTTTATAAAATATTAAAAAATTTACTTTAAATTCGCTTTATAAAGTTAATCGGCCCGATACCACGCGTTCCTATTTCATTAGTTAGAATGTTCTATTATTAGTATTTACATATGAGTAAAATAAACTAAGCAAACAAAATAACTACAACAGGCCTGTGAATAAATGCGATCATTTTTCGGTTTACTAAGGATTCGGGTTTATAGGGCCGTGTTATCGAATCCCGACGGGACTATTTCGGGAAATTATTTTTTTTTATTTTCATCTAAAATTAAATAAATTATCGCGGTTCCTAATATGTTGTTAAAATTTTATTATCTTTTCTCGTTCGAAAGCTATTAAATAAAGAGTGGCCAGTTTTACTGTAGTCTTTATTTTGAAGTTCTCAGGTCGTGGGTTCGAATCGGGTTGAAGATAAAAAAAATTTTTCTTTTATTAATTTTTTTTATTTATTTTTTTCTGGTTACGTTAACTTTAAATTATATATTTTTTTTATTCAGGAAAAATTGGATATACATAGCGTTAAAATTCTCAGAATCTGAAAATAATTATAAACTTCGAATTTTAAAATATGCACATTTTAATATAAATTATTTTATATATATTTTTTTTTTATTTTATTGTCCTTGATATCCGAACGGGATATAGTCCTTTACTTTTTTCCAGGTTTTTAATTGATTTTTGCATAATATTCGTTTTGAACTTGAATTTTAAATTAAAGTAATTTTCTTATGGTGATAAAGTTTTTATTCAAAGTGTTTTTGTTAAAAGCTTTTTTATAATGTCTAGTTTTTAATTAGACTTAACTTCGGGTTATGTTAATTTTTAGATTTTTTTTCATTCAATAAATAAATGTAATTAGAATGAATCTATAAAAGTCTTGTGTTCTATTTTCTAGCGGGTTAATCGAATAGGGGGACATATGTGGGACCATATAGAATTTTTTCCTGCTTATAGGTATATGGTCATGGCAGGGTGGGGAAGTGGTGTGTTTAACATCTACACGCACACAAAAAGGGTCAATACGACAACTTTCGCTTTCTCTAAATAAATTTCTTTCCTTTCCCCTTTCTCTCTCCTCTTTTCACTCCACCCTAACGCACGCACACAATAAAATAACTTACTTAGCATATGTATTAGTAGCCTGCAAGTCATAGTAGTTAATGGATCCCCCCGATTGCCGACGAACTATAGCCGGAACCAAGTTGCGTGCTCCTACTAGAAAAGCTTGTGAAAAACCTTGGCATGACTGCTTTAACTTTTGTTTCATAGCCCTGATTCATTATTTTACTTCGGTGGGGTTAAGTGCTATGGGAACACCGAAGGTGGGCGCAGCGATACATATAAGTGATACAAAACTCATACATATTATTTTTCTAAATTGATGTTGTCGCACCGGGAATCGTACCCAGGACCATCTGTGTAGTAGTCCAACGCGCTAACCATTACACCACTCGCTGTAAAGCGTGCTTATAAAATTGTGTATCCTGCATCTGAATCAGTTTTCTAAAAATGTTAACAGCTTTCCAATAATGAGAAAATCTATGTTAAAAATAAATAAATATATATATATATATATTTTATTTTTAAGAGGCTGTAAAAAAAGAGGAGTCTTTAATATGCTTAAATATTTCTCTACTTTAGTCTCCGACAGAAAATTTTGAGTTTTAATTAAATTTTGAAAAAAAATTATGCCTCCAAAACAAGCGCTTGATGTATTTTTCTCTCAGTGCGAATTTCAAAAAAACTCGCATTTACCTAAATCGACTAGAGGTTAATATATTTGACTCCTACATCACGACAATCTCCGTACACAAATCTTAAAAATTGTCTTTATTTTAAGAATATTCTGGAAGGTATTATATGTCTGGACATGCTAGGATATGTTATATTAAGTAAACTTTTCAAATGAAAGTTGGATTTGGCAATCTGCACAATGTTTTCCTTATTCGTATAATGTCTAAAAAACTATGTGACAAGTTTCAGCTGGTAACATTTTAAGGACGCAGAAAAGGTTAATTTTTAAGAATTAGTAGGTTGTCTCTAAAAGAACTTCTCACAAATTAAGGATTGACTTAAAATTTAATTATTTCTTAACCTACGAAATGTGCCTTAACAAAATTCTTCAATCAAGTCTAAATTCATGTGCAGAAAACGAATATGAAATCCAATTTAAAACTTTTAAGTTAATCGATTCTTTTTATCATACCTAAATATACATATTATTGTTAATACTATTATCAAATTTTAAGAAAATATATAATAAGAATTCAACTTTTGTGAGTCTTATATGAAAAAAATTTCTCAAATCTTAGTTTAATTTAATAAAGATTTGGGTCTTGCAATCGAAATATAAAAAATCTAGATATTAAATGTTTCGCGTTTTTTAAAGATTACAAAACAAATCGACTTTTTGCGAAATGGTTCTAATCATCTAGAAACCATATAATTGAAAAATCATACTTTTTATAGTTTTGATTTCTATATACCAAGGACTTTTATATATGCGATTTGGGTTTTAATTTGAAATTAAATTTTTATTGTGTGAGCAAAATTATTCAAGTTCAAGATCATTTGTTTTTTGTTAAACAAAAAACTGCGCAATATTTATTTATTACTCAAAGAAGTTTTTGCCCGCTAACTTATAGCAGACTTTATCTACTGGCAGGTCCTTAAACAATAAAAACACAGTGTATTATGACTAGAGATTCTAGCCTATACACGAACAATGTTTATTAGTTAAAAATGTTTTATTTTTGATTTGAATTAGTTCAATTCTTCCAATTTTGTTTTTTACTTCTCATCGGGTAAATAAAACAATACGGGTAAAGCGTTGATCTTTTTCCTTCAAAATTTGGGTAGAGTATTCTAGCCCTTCTACATTGGTTCTCGATGATTTTCGGTAACGCTAAATGAAACATGTAAGAACCTGTCAGTAGATAAAGTCTGCTATAAGTTAGCGGGCAAAAACTTTTTTGAGTAATAAATAAACATTGCACGGTTTTTTGTTTAACAAAAAACAAATGATCTTGAACTTGAATAATCTTGCTTACATCATAATTTATTATAAAAGATCGGAAAATAGATTTTTGGTTTTAATTTTTTAAATTTAAAAGTAAAACATTTAAATTTTTATTATTTTGGTTTTTCGCTTATATTTAGCTTATAAAAATTTATTTCCTAACAAAAATCTCATCTCACATAAGAGGACTTTTCACACAGAAATGTAAGCATGCAAAAAATAAATTTTCCCAGCGGTAATATATTCAAACTTTTTTGTTAAGGATGAACACTTTTTTGTATGAAATATTCCAATTTTATGAATTATGAGACGCGGATTTAATTTTGATTTCATATTCGCAATGTACACGATCATAAAATTTATTTTTATTTTTTTCTCCGTGTTTCTTATTTTTTAATTCAATTAAAATCATAGAACACGTACAACTTTGAAACTTTAACTACGATCTGCGAGATCTGAACAAAACTTTTTTTCCAGATTTTTTTTTCAGATCCTATTTGAATTCCAACTTTTTTTCTTTTCGGAAAATTGTCATTGGTTAAAATACAAAATCCTTTCAACAACTAGAAATGGAGTTTTTAAATATGGTCCAGTTCTCAAGATATCAATGCTAGGCTAAAAAATATAAACCAAGGTGTGGACCAAAGAAACTTTTTAGTCAGTCTAGTATACGTAGAAGAATTCAAAATAAAATTATCATTTAAATAAATTTTATTTTGAATTCGTCTACGTACCCATGAATATTTTTTTAATATTTCAAATATGTAGAAAATGTTATGTTTCGATATTTTAAGCTATCTGGAATTTTTCTTACAAAATATAAATTGGGCACCCTCCGAAACAAAATTCTGGGTACGCCACTGTGTATGTGCATTACAGTTGGATGGCAGCTATTAAGCGAATTGTGGGTTTTTGATAACACTGGGAGAATTATCTGCATCAATCGTATATCAATAAATTTTACATTAGATTTTTGAACTGTTACTGGAATTCGTCCATTGAAAGTTTTCATTAAATTAATGCAGTTTTTTTTATATATTTTTATGAAAAATATCATACCCTTCATGAAAAAGTTTTGTTAAAAATAGTGAAGTGAAGTAATAAAGCTTTTTTTTATAAAGTTTAAGAAAATTGTCATTCACTTTGTGAAGAAAACTGCATTACACGCAAAAAATGTAAAGTGTATAATTAAAATAGCGTATAAGTTACCTAAGTTTTTTGTATAGAATACAGCTTGAAAAGTTTTTCGAGAAGTTATTCAAACAACTTAGGAAAAAATTTGTCAAAACTTTGCATACATTGTTTTGATGTGAAATTCCGTTGTTATACTTTATTAAATAGAACAGTTTTATTTGGTTCAGTTTGTCTATTTTTATATGTGATATTTTTAATCCCTTTCCATACAAAAGCCCTTTATTTAATTTGTTTTTTTTTAATAAACATGAATTTATTTATACTTTTTGTATAAACAATTAAAAAATATAAAAAGTACTTATGTACTCGTATAGTAGACCGACTCACGAAACAAATTTCTTTTGTCCACCCCTCAAAATGTACATTGGTTTGTTTTATGATGATCCCCAAAGTATTTCATGTCTAGCATTAAGATCCCGTGAACTGGACTGTTTAAAAAAAAGCCTGATCGAAATACTAGTATCAACCTAGCTAATATGTTTGATTTGCTTTATTTTTGTAAATATACGGAGGTTGAAAGCTCGTTATAAATTGAAAATAACATAAAAATAATCTCGATGTATATAAAACAAAAAACTAACATAACTGTAAAAAACATTTTGTTTAGTTTTTCAAAGAATTTTTTACTTTAACTAAAGACAACGTATACAATATTAGCATCAAATGATAGATTTGTTTAGACGCATCCAACGGTATATAAAACATGTCAACGCATGTCCAGACATTTCCTTTCTCAGGGATATTCTCTAAAAAAATTAGGTTTTTTGTATGGGGATTTTTGTCATTTAAATGTCAAGTTGACATACGAGGAGGGCGGATCAATAAGTCCATAGATTAGATTAGATTAGATCAGAAGGCACTATGCACCGCGACCAATGTAGGTCTTTTGTGCAGCCTAAGGTTACCTACAGATTCAAGCTACCTATAAAGCCAATTATCCTATTAGGCAAAATCTTCGCGATGTCGGAAGGCGAAATAAAGCAATCACCTAGAAACCTAAGTCTCCTATCACAAAGCCTGGGACATTCGCAGAGAACATGCTCCGAGGTCTCAGACACCATCTCGCAAAACCTACACAAATCCGTGTCCGATTGACCCTTCTTGTGCAGATGGTATCTGAGATTACAGTGTCCAGTTAGGTACGACGCCAGGGTCCTCAAACCCCCCCCCCCCCCCTTTCAAGCGACAAAAGTCGCCTCGACCCCCTACTGGAAAAAGAGATCAATCTTTTAGCCTGGCGCTGACCAGGAGAGTTTTCCCAGAAACCAGAGAATTCAGACTCTCTCCATGCCCTGAGCCTTTCCCTAACATACCCCGCAGGTATTCCACAGAATGGTTCAGGACCAATAAAGGGCTTTCGGGCCCCGTGGTTGGCAAGACAATCTGCCCTCTCGTTGCCCTCATGCCCCTCATGACCAGGAATCCACCCCAAGGTTAGAGAGTTGCCTCTACCGAGCCTATTGAGAGTCTGAATGCATTCCATGACCAACCCGGACGACACCTTATAGGCCATTAAGGCCCTCAGTGCAGCCTGACTGTCAGAAAGAATGTAGATGCGAGATCTGCGAGTTCCCCTTCGCAGGCATTCCAATGCACAGACACAAATGGCCCAAATCTCCGCCTGAAAAATGGACGGATATTTACCCATAGGTAAGGCACGCTGGAAGCCTGGTCCGAAGACGCCCCCGCACCCGTGTTCCCATTCGACTGCTTAGAGCCATCAGTGAACCACACCTGAGAACCATCTTCCGGTTCCCAGGATTGATTGGTCCACATGTCTCTGTCAAACAATAACACATCAAAATATCTATCAAAGATCCACTCCGGTGACACTTTGTCCGCAACCTTAGAAATTGGGTCATCTATTAGGATTCGCGCGATCCTCATGTGACCCCTTAGGTCGCCTCCCCTCATGCCACCGAATTCACTAAGTTTAGAGGAACCCATACTGGCAACCTCCATTACAGAAATATGCAATGGCGGGATCCCCAGCATAACCCCCAAGGCATCCGTCGGGCAAGTTCCGCCGGCCCCTGTAATGCCAACACACGCAAGACGGTAGATTCTCTTAAGAGCATCCCTTGCCTTACTCTGTTCAACTTTTGGCCACCATGCAAGGGCAGCATAGGTGATCATCGGTTTAACAATAGTATTGAACGACCAGTAGACCATTTGTGGCCTTAGGCCCCATGTTCTCCCGAAAAGCCTCTGGCAGGCATAATATGCCCCTGGTGGCCTTCTTGGAGACGTGGTCAAGATGCTCGTTCCAGGTGAGGGAGCTATCAAGAGTCACTCCAAGATACTTAACACTGCTAGAGAAGCCAACCGTTACGCCCTCAACGACCGGCATAGACAGGTTAAGTTTTCTCCTTCTCGTGAATGGTACCAGGATTGTCTTCGACGGATTGACAGACAACCCCTTTTCCCGGCACCACGAAAGAGTGAAGTTCAGAGCCTGTTGCATACGCTCGGAGATGGTCCTGTCATCCCAGCCCACAACGGAAATGACAAGATCATCGGCGTATCCATAGGTCCTGAAACCCAAGTCGTTCAGACCCTCGAGTAATTCATCAATGACCAGTGCCCATAGTAAAGGCGACAAAACGCCACCCTGAGGACACCCTCTGGTCGCATTCACGGTCCTACAAGTAGTCCCTATTCCGAACGTGATTATCCTAGAGCGGAGCATCTCCAATGTCCAATTAATTATGATTGGAGGAAAGCTCTTCCTAGCCATGGATACCCTAATCGCATCGTAGGACGTGTTGTCAAAAGCGCCCTGTATATCAATAAATGCACAAAGGGCAATGTTCTTTGCCTCCAGTGCCCGTTCTATTGTTGTGACAACATGATGGATAGCAGTTTCGGTAGACTTACCCCGTTGATACGCGAACTGTAGCTCAATAAGTCCATGACTTTTTAAATGAAACCACAGTTTTTTTGCAAAAATTTATTTTTCAACTTAATCTTCTTTTAGCTCAATACACTTAGTCCAACGTTTCTCCAATTTTTGTATCCCTTCCAAAAAATAGGATTTTCGAGGTCCATAAATTAGGCATTTCTTGGCCATATGGGTTTGTTTTTTTTTTTAAATCTTCGGTAAATCGGTCCAATAAGTTGGCATAATATTCGCCGTTTATTGTTTTTCCCTTTTAAA
Organism: Delia radicum; assembly: GCA_021234595.1. Classification (NCBI taxonomy): domain Eukaryota; kingdom Metazoa; phylum Arthropoda; class Insecta; order Diptera; family Anthomyiidae; genus Delia; species Delia radicum. Next base: position 70,038,195 of record CM037854.1, on the reverse strand, counting down.
GGTAATCGATGTGGATTATCCCGCGTGCATCCCAAAAAACAGTTGCCATCACCTTATTGGCCAAGATTACGTTTATGGTCAATTGAGAGCAAACGCGGCACCCATCTTGTAGACAGCTTTCTTAAACCCAACTGATCATTTAAAATCGAAACCACACTGCCATATGAAATGCCTATGGCATCAAAAATCTCACGCACTTTTACTCTTCGATCGGCCAACACCATATCGTGGATTTTTTCGACATTTTCGAAAGTAGGTAAACCACTTTTTTACCATTGAAATCGATGGTGCAGAATCCCCATAGTATTTATCAAGCTTTTCCTTGGTTTGATTGACGGTTTTTTTCGCAAAAAATAATGAGCACTCGAAATTCAATTTTTTCCATATTTAAAAAAATCCACGAGGTTGTATGTTTTGAACAGATGTGGAACACAAAGTAAATGACGGAACTTGCTCAAAATTGACAGTAGTCTACTTACAGGTAGTACTTGATGGGAGCAGTGTTGCATTTCATATAACTACGAGGGAAGTTCGAAAAGTCACGGACTTATCGACCGCCCTCGTATTTTATTCCTTGTTCGATTTAAGTAAATACGAGTTTAAGCGTTTTTTAAAAATTCACCTTAGTTCGCGTTTTACAAAAAATACATTATGGAGGGAAAACATATCAATATTTGGAATCAAAAAAATTTTTTTCCAACAAAAGAATGCATTCTATTTGCAAAATTTTAAATTATTTCCACACATTGATGAGGAACTTGACTAAAGAAAAATATTAATGCGGAAGTTGGAATGTTTAAAACATAGTTTTCCCATCATACTGAATTTTTGCTAATACGCGAATTAGAATTTTCTTAAATCGCCTAAAGATTAAAATATGTCAATTTGTTATTTATATCACAAAAATCTCCGCACAAAAAAGTTAAATATCCTTTTTTTTATAGAATATACGTTAAAAAAGGATATGTCTAAATACGCTGGCATGTTTTATACACAATTTGAATTGCCTTCAAACACACAATTTGAATTGCCTTCAAAAACATTTCACTTTGCCTTATTTTTTTTTTTTTGAGTTATTAAATGTTAATGGCGGTATAAACAATACACAAATTGCAAAGTTATAGAAAGCGTTTAACCCGAAACGCATGATATATATAAGATGTTTAAAATCAGACGAACAGGAACATCAGCAACACATACGCAACCATTGCCTTTGCAATGGAGGCTCAACGAGATGAGGCCCCAATTCGCCAGAAAACGAACGAATTCCATCAGACCAACACGTGCACAAAACAACCATTGCCTTTGCAATGGAGGAGTAAACGATGTCTCCAAAGGAATCCGAACGGTTTGCATATGGCTAGACTCAACAGTCTTACTGCATGCTGAGACACGCTTTATAGTATTGCAAAGAAGAATAGAATTAACCGTTATTCTCCATTAATAATTAATGCGAGTGACGGCATAACTTATCTCTTCTGCAACTAACGGCGTATTGACACTTTGCCTTAAGATAAAATACAAAATTCTTTGAAAAAACTTAAAAAAATATTTTTTTAAAAACGGTCCAGCTCACGGGATCTTTATGCTAGACACGATATATTTTGGGAATCATCATAAAACAAACTAAGTTACATTTTAAGGGATGGACAAAAAACACTTATTTGTTCTCCATACAAGCTGAGTCGGTCTAATGTATATACAACACAACACATTAAAAAATACATACAAAAACCAAACATAGGAATATAGCAGAAGTAATAATGCTACTGGTGGGGGCTATACAGCAGAAGACAGTTCAAGACAAGTAAAAGTTAAAAGGAGAAAAACAACAAAATAAAAATGCATTAAAATTAGCTTCAATTTTATTTGAACACAAATACATACCTATTTCAAATACTTTCTGAACATTTTGTACATTTTATAAACAAATTGTAAGTATCTTTATTCTAAAAATATATAGACTTTATGACATGTAAAAACAAACCCACATTTGCTTGCCGTTTTTACATTTTGTCCAGTAAACCTTTGTTAAATCAGTCAAGTAAACCTTTGTTAATTGTTTAGCTTATGCTTTGTTAGTTTCAATATTTTACTTTAGAAGATTACAAAAAAAACTTATGTAAGCTACAAAATTGTATAAATTGGTAAACGAACAAAGTGAAACATTTTAAAGTACATCAGTACTATACAATAAAGGAAACGTAATATTACAAAATAAATGATATAACTACATTTTCAACTAATAAAGTTTATTTACAGAAGTTATGCGAAAACTAGTAACATTTTACTAAGTTTTTACTTGGTTCTACCTAAATATTGAATAATTTATTCGAAAAAACTTTATAAGTTGAAATGCTCCAAGTTACTTGTCAACGATTTTTTTGTGTGTATGTTATTTGGACTACAGTCAAGTATAAACAATTTGACTTATATAATTTCTATCAAATTTTTATAAAAAAATTCAAAGTTGACTTCGATATTCTTAAGCTGGTTTATTTTTTGTGTGTATAGAGTTGTCAAATATGCGACCTATTTGAAAACCCGGTTTTCGGTGTTTTTAAATAAAAACCGTTTCGAATAACCAGTTTTTAGATTTTCTTAAATCACTGATCGCTGATATCGCACACCTAGTACAAAAGTGACTCAACTCAAAATTTTTTATTTTTCAGAAATCGAAAAAAAAAACATTTGCAACTTTATACCAATTGAAACATAAAGAAAGGCATAACTGTTTTTTAGCAACAGTTAACAACAACAAAATGCACCAAAAATTTTTTTATTGATAAACAAGTGTATTGTGCATATTTTAAGCATATAAAACCGAAAATTAAAATTTTGAGTTGAGTCACTTTTGAACAGGGTGTGCGATATCTGAAATTTTTTTTTTGCAAAAACTTTAAAAAATTATTAAAACTTTAAATGTAGACATATAAAACAGATATGGGCATTTCCATAGTCACATACGTTACCAGTACCACAGTACGGTTCTATGAGATGAAAAACAAGTAACAATTTATTTTTTGTCTTACTTCTATATATTTTTGTTGTAGAACTTGAGAAACTCTTAATTCAGCAAAAATTAGAAAATCGAGCTGTTTGGTCCTAAAAGACAAGCAATTAAAGAAGGGAGACACGATGTGACTAAAAATTGAAGTTGGTTTTACGTCTTTTACAAAAACGCAAAACTCTTTTGACAACTGAAATAACTTTGTTTGAACTGACATTTTCAGTAGGTTCTACTTACAAAACTTTTTTGAGTGTTTCAGTCAAACATTAGTAAATCGTTTAGAAAGTAAAGAGATTGCAATACTCTCACTTACTGAGAATAAATATATAACTTGCGGCTGCAAATAGGAAAATTAATATTTTTCGCAACTTTAAATTGATAAACTGACATTTTTTAATGTGGCTGCTGATAGTTTTCGACATATTTTTTATGATTTTAGCAAACATTTTTTCAATTTAGCATGAGGCATAAGGGCAACGAGAGGGCAGATTGTCTTGCCAACCGCGGGGGCCCGAAGTCCCTTTATTGGTCCTGAACCATTATGTGGAATACCTGCTGGGTATGTTAGGGAAATGCTCAGGGCATGGAGAGAGTCTGAATTCTCTAAGAGATTGATCTCTTTTTCCAGTAGGGGGTCGAGGCGACTCTTGTCGCTTGAAAGGGGGGTTTGAGGACCCTGGCATCGTACTTAACTGGACCACTGTAATCTCAGATACCATCTGCACAGGAAGGGTCAATCGGACACGGATATGTGTAGGTTTTGTGAGATGGTTGTCTGAGACCTCGGAGCATGTTCTCTGCAAATGTCCCATGCTTTGTGATAGGACCTTAGGTTTCAAGGTGATCGCTTCATTTCGCCTTCCGACATCGCGAACATTTTGCCTAATAGGATAATTGGCTTTATAGGTAGCTTGAATCTGTAGGTAACTTTAGGCAGCACAAAAGACCTACATTGGTCGCGGTGCATACACTCATAATAATCCATGCTTAAAAATACAAATATATTTTTCGTAAATTTTTTTCGTAGAATGTACAAACATTTT
>CM037854.1:69958583-70034042 GCA_021234595.1 Delia radicum | reverse complement strand
AAATATATATATATATACATATATATATATATTTGTGATTAGCAAAATTTTTGCTAAAGTAAGCAACTGTTTTTCAAAAATTTTAAAAATATTTTGCTAACATCAGCAAACAAAAATAAGTACAAAATTTGTTTTACATATTTATTCTGCTTGTAAACTTATATTTTCATTTTTGCATAATCGAGAGCAATTTGTGCAACTGGATAATAGAGTTTTCCCATAAAATAGCTGTAGACCGAGGGGTGCCTCAGCGCTCCATATTGGGGCCGTTACTTTTCTCAATTTATATTAACGATATCACAAACGTACTCTCTTTTTATAAGGCGCATATATATATAGATGATATACAACTGCTGACATGCCATGGAAAGAGATGTATGGTTATGGACTTTGTTAATTATATTAACTTGAATCTTCAGAAAATATTGCAATGGTCATTGGAGAATAAAATGGCTCTAAATCCATTGAAAACATTTGCTATGCGGTTCGGTAGCATTCCTTTGGATATGTGCACACTTAAACTAAACAATGTCGTTATTGAATACATTTCGCATTACAAGACCTTAGGAATATATTTGATGATAAATTATCGTTTGAATTCCATATAAGCAAGCTTATCTCAAGAATATGTTTTTCTCTTAAGCGTATAAATAGTGTTGCTTTTACTTTCCACTGAAATCAAGAAAATTTATAGCGAAAACATTACTTATGCCGATTATATTATATGGATTGGAAATTTACACGGGTTCTAGTGGCACAAAATTTGAAAAGGTATAAAATGTTTTAAACCGTATAATAAGGTTTGCGTATGGCTTGCGGTTAAGGTCTCATGTAACCGAGTGTGTCTTTGATTTCTTAGGTATGAGTTTTACAGATTATGTTAACATGCGTTTGTTGATATTCTTTTTCAAAATTATAAAATATGGCATGCTTGAGTATTTGGTAAACCGCTTTAGTTTCAGCCGTCTACTAGGGCATTTAATTTAGTATGTCCGACAATTATTACGCTATATATGCAGAACTCGTTTATTGTCCAAAGTATATAGACTATGGGATTCTGTGATTTCTTATAGGGATAGAAACTTTGGAGTGAGTGTGGGAACGTTTAGGAACATTGTGGCCAGTTGTATTTAATATATCATGAGTGAAATGCTATTGCTATTTATTTATGCTAGTTATTGAAATTATTAGCTTCTTAATGTGATTAAGTCTTATAAAAGCTAGCTATAGAATCAAATATTGTTTTTTATGATCGGTCTTGTCCTACAATGTCTTACAAATTTGTGCTACTAGGGTTTGGATTGTTTATTATGTTTAATTATTAAATTTTGTTTGTATATTTTTTTTTTATTTTAAGTTATTACAGATACATAAATCTTACTCATAGACTACTATGTAATCGTTTGTCCACCACTGGCTTTTAGATTATGAATAATAAATAATTGAAATAGCAAAAAATGTTACTAAAATAGTAAATTGCAATTGAAAGTTTTTTCTACGAACTTTTTATTCTGAGTGTATCCGAACTTCAGACAGATCGGTTAAATAGATCGCCTTGAAGATACAAATTTCGAATGCAATTTTAAACAATTTAATTAGCAATACGTTCTGCAAAAAATGTTGTTTTTTTAACTATTCTTAATCGAAAGATTATTTTTTTTTAAAAAATGTCGACTTTCGAAATATTATGGACCTATTAGTTTTATTTTTACCCACTTTAATATAAATTTATTAAACTAAATATATTCGTTTAGAAATGTTGAGGTTAAGAAGAATAATAAACGTTTTTCTCTAAAAATTTAAACACTGTTAATTTTAAATCAGACTAGATTAGTTTTCTGCCTTTTTATGGACAGGCATAAAATATATTCTTGTTTAATACTCAAAGAGACGTATATAAGCCATACATCCCAGCAGAACTTTGGTAATGGGTGCGATAAAGTAATGCATTACCTTGTAATGGGTACTCCTTACCTGTAATCATTATTTGCCAACAAGAAGTAATGAGTTACCGGTAATTGAACACTCATGGATTACCTTGTAATGAGACCTCATTACATTTTACATTACTTCAAAACTTCAAAAATCAATTACATAATGCATGAATTATAACGTAAAGTAATTATTAAATATATATTTTGTGAAAATCTATTTATAGACACATTACTTTTGTGATTTTTTGTAAGCATAATGGTAAGTTGTATATTTTTGATATCACGAACGAAAACACGAAGCACAAACAACTCATCTACATTTTCAGCAATAAAATATTGTATGTATCGATAGTTCACTTGGTAAAGTTCTCGCCTAACTAATTGTTAAATACCAGAGACCCCAGGTTCGAGTCCCAGCATGCCCATGTTATTTATTTAATAAAAACAAATGTTATTTACTTAATTAAAAAAAAATATCTGTAAAACAAAATTTTTATGCATTTTTTTTATGAAAATCTATTTATAGGCACATTACTTTTTCCCACCATGTAGCCATATAAGTAACCAGTTACTTTACCCCCTACAAGGTAATGAGTTACTTTGAGGCTCATCGCCCTGTATAATTCATCAGTGAAGTAACGTGTAAAGTAATGCATGAAGCCCCTATGGCGATACATTACTTTACCCATGATTTGGTAATGTGTGGTTTTGCTGGGATTTCTTCAGACTATAAAGAAAAAGTTTCGAAATTGATAAAACTAAATTCCGAATTTTTCAAATTAATTTGACGATTTTTATAAAAAAAAAATATCGATAAACTGACGATTTGTTGCCACACAATCATCTGGCAGCCCTGAGGAGCAGTTAAAAAAATAAACCTGCTCTGTTTAAATGAAATGAAATAAATGTGAAAATATATAAAATATAAAATATTTAGTTGGTAGTACGACTCCGGAGTGTAAAGACATTTTTATAACAAATTTCGGTAGATTTGTTTCGAAAATAAAAACATTCGAATTATCACAAAAAAAAAAATACAATCAAGAGTGTGTTTATAAAAAAATAATCGTTGGTTTTTTTCTTTAACATAAAAATAAAATTATAAAATACAACCAGAAAAAAAATTATTGAAATTCAATTATAACAGTTTTAGTGATAACAATTATTTCTACTTTTCCACGAAATAGTACCTAATAAAAATGTGTTAATACAAAATTTAATCATATCGATGGTCAATTAGTTAATACCTCGTAACGACTTCTCTATCATACTAGATTTGACATCCTTATCTGCCGTTGTAAATTATTATGGTCAACCATCGATACAAAAATGGATTAAAATACATAGTAACTAAATAAAAAATTCAGTTTAATTCAAGTTAATTCGTATCAAAGACAACCAAAATCGAGAAATGGTTTGTGCCGTTTAGTGTTATTAAAAATCTGTTATAAATTTGACATTAATAAAATTATTGACGTTATTACTTAACCTCTTTTATGGTTTGGTGTTATCATTTTATAGTGAATGTTAAATATTATCGAGTCGCGTTAACCATTTTTCTCCGAAATAATAAAATAAATAAAAATCGTTTTTTTAAACAAATAATTTTAAACTAACTAAACAAGAGAATGAACATTTTTTTTGACATAAATATTTTAAAAATCATATTTACTTTCAAAAAGATAAGACTAACAAACATGTCAATAAACAACAAATAAATGTCTATGTTATATATTTTATTAGTCACAATTTGTCAAAAAAAAAATGAAAATATAAAATATTGATAATAAACTTAAGTATGTAAGTAGTTACAAGAGGCTGAAAAGTATAAAGAATTTTTATTTTTGAAAAAAAAAAAAATCATTAAAACCGCAAATATAAAAATCTGAGATTTGAATATTAGATGTAATTGTATGGCATGACCTATATTAGAGTTGTGGTTAATAGTGCATTTCGTTCATTTCCATTTATTAAACTAGTTCGCTCCATTAGTTCATATGTTTTCCCGACAATTTTTTTTTTTTTTCAATTATTCATATTTTTCGAAAATCTGCATAATATAATAGAAAATCCAAAATGAACTGTTAATAATAAACTAGTTCAATTTTAACCGTTCGTTTGTGATTTTCGCTCATACTGTGCAAATATGTTAAACAAAACCATTGATCAATATAACAATATGAATAATTGCAAAAAATATTATTATTATTATTATAATTCTCGAAATCAATGGCAAGGTGCGTAACCAAAGAGCCAGGGTAATCCACACAGTATAGTTATACTGAATAAGTAATAGATTAAAATCAGACGAACAGGAACATCAGCAATACATACACAATGGAGGCTCAGCGAGATGAGGCCCCAATTCGCCAGAAAAAGAACGGATTCCATCAGACCAACACGTGCACAAAACAACCATTGCCTTTGCAATGGAGGAGTTAAGTGAAGTGAACTTATTCCACGAGCCCGAGTTTTATTCGTAATACTCGCTTATCTAGTAGAGCACATCCGTTTGTAGTTGATTGTCCTGTGTTTCGCACAACGCATTACAGAGAAAATTCGTTTTTAGTCGAACGATTCGTATATGGAACAAACTTCCCGCAGAAGTCTTCCCTGTTACTTACAATTTAGAAAAATTTAAATCAAATATCCACAAACACTACTCCCTCTTTCCTCCTTCCCATACCTTATTTTCCTGATCAATACAATGCACTGCATGAGTAGGGGGCATCCCCTGAGTATTGGTTAAATTATAAAAAAAAAAAAAAAAAACGATGTCTCCAAAGGAATCCGAACGAGACACGCTTTATAGTATTGCAAAAAAGAATAGAATTAACCGTTATTCTCCATTAATAATTAATGCGAGTGACGAGATAACTTATCTCTTCGGCAACTAACGGCGTACTGAATTGCAAAAAATGTCAAACAAACATATGAACTAAAAGAACGAACTAGTTCAGTAATTGGAATTGACAAAATGTACTACGAACTACTAAGCACAACTGTAGCCTATATCGAAGCATTTTAACAGTACAAAAAACTGAAAAACATTGAAAAACTGTTTAAAAATCTTTTAAGGTACCTGCGATAGGGTGTCATACAACCGCAGCTAATATGAGTTTAAAACCACAAAATATTTAAAATAATTCAGTATTATCCCAAATAAATATTGTAATAGTTAATATGATAAAAATGTATACGAGGTTTAGCAGTAAAGTTTTGAAAAATGTAACCCTCTAATACGACATATTCGTAAATGTGTTAAAATACTTTTCTTTTCATATCCGAGTTACATGGAATTACAGATAACCCTTTGTTACACGATTTTCATAAAACGCGGTTAAAAAAGCAGGCTTTTGAAGAATTAATTCATAAAGAAAATAGTTTTTTTTTTGTTAGAATCGAAATTTTTGTATATCTATACTAGTGTCCCGAAATTGTTTAATGATTGCTGAAGATTAATTTGAATAAGAGCTACGAAAGAATTAGTTCACTTTGAAATTAATTAAATTTAAAAAAATTTAATTCAGAATTATTTTCAGAATTAAAAAATATAAATATTTCAGTTAAATTATGACGACTTTCGTTATTCATTTGACTAATGGAATGAAAGCAAATCTTTCTTTATGCACCCTTTTACTAAATAAATTAAGAAAATTTTGAATCATTCAAGAAAGAATTAATTCAAAATAGAATTCATTCATATTATTTAAAGCTTTAGAGAATTAAGCAAAGAATTCATTCCTTAAGAATGTTTTTTGGAATGAAATTTGAGTAAAATTTCATTATTTTACAAAATTGAATTAAAGAATTAAGAATATTCAATTTTTTATATCTTACACACAGAGAAATAAATTGCCAACCGAATTGAAAAGTGTATTTTTGTGTTAACAACAAATAAATTCGGTTAGTACAAGCATTTTCCAATTCGTTTTCTGAATGTATTGGTTGTTGCAACTAAAACTCAGTTTTATTAACCTAATTTTGTTTTGAAAATCAATATTCAGTTGTACCAACCATTTACAGTTGTAGTAACCGTATTTATGTCGTAGTAACCGAATTTCAGTTGGCATATGGCTACATTGTTCTCTGTGTGTATATATGTCACCATATACAATTAAATATTATGTTATATATGAGAATGTATTATATATGACAATAGATCTACCATATCTCATTATGTATAGCAAATATGTTAAATATCTAATTTTATAAAGGTCAATATATAAAAATACATCGTTAAATGTGTTACCATATAATAGACATATAATTATATATGGATATGCATGACATATAATCACAAATTATAATATATTTTAAGATGAAAAAACATAAACTTATTATTTTTGTCAATCTACAAATGAGTTTGTTAATTTATTCACCATTTCCGTTGAAATCAGAAAAATTTAAAATAAATCAAATTTTTCTATTTGAAATACAGAAAATTTGCAATTAAAATTTTTATTTGTAAAAGAAGTTATAATCTAATTAAAGTTGTTTTTTCATTTTTAAATGACAGTGCGAATATTCCAATTAAAACTTAGAATTTCGGGTTACTTAACATTTTACTTCAAATTATTTAATCACTATTTAATTTATAATTTTTGCAAGTTCTAATACAAAATTCCAATTATGTTACTGAACAATATATTAAACGTTTTGCTAAGATTTTACAAATGAAAATATCATTTCAAAATTTTGTTTAAGAGGAAGCAAAACATTTTAGACATTTAAAAAATTCCTTAATAAGTCTAATAGTTTTATTCAAAGAATGATATAATTTTGTGATGGAATCAACGAGAATGCAGATAAAGAGGATACAAATATACTCAGTTGCTGTTAAATTTTATACGTGAACTGGGTCTGTAAAAAACTGTTAATAGAGCTGTTTCAATGGTTAATGTTCAATATAAATAATTAAAAGTTTGTGTTAATTATGCATTAATAATGCAGAGAATATATATAAAACACAAATTTACTTTAAAATTTAATTAAAACGACTTAGAAACTTGAAAATTATATAAAAAGTCCACTGTTAACAAAATTTTATCAATTTCTACAAAAACTCTCAAAAAACTGTTCCGGTTTTTAGAATAGAGCGCTGGTATTGGCTTAGTAAAATGAAGGTCGATGCAAAGATTTACGATTATTGAACCGCACTTTCAAATTTATTTAGATCGGGATATATATTAACTGCATTATAGTAATTAAATGTGCTAAAATCCCAAATCTTAATGAAAATGAAAAATGTTCGGAAAAGACCCTAAACATGTGCTTGACTACTAAGAAGACAAGAATGGAGCAAAATTGATGTTAAAAAGGTTTTTTGTAAAAGTTCCGCCTATCATGGAGGCTCTAGCTTTTCTAAAACTTCGGGTTCTGATGAAATCTTTAGCCAGATCGCAATACTAGTGTCAACATAGCTTATATGATTGATTTGCTTTATTTTTGAAAATATACGGATATATAAAAACAAAAAACTAATATAACTATAAAAAAATATTACTTGAGCCAGAGTAAACACTAAACATTTTTTATATCAATAGAACATTTTTGGTCTTCAAAGTTTAGTAACGTCATGATGCTTGTTAGGAAAATACCCTAACCACGTGCTTGATTACTAAGGAGACAAGAATGGAGCACAATTGATGATTAATAGGCTTTCTGATAAAGTTCTGCCTATTACGGAGGCTCTAGCTTTTCTAAAACTTCGGGTTCTGATGAAATCTTAAGCCAGATCGAAATACTAGTATCATCCTAGCTAATATGTTTGATTTGCTTTATTTTTGTAAATATACGGAGCGTGAAAGCTCGTTGTAAATTCAAAAGAAAATTATTCAAGTTCGAGGCCATACCCTATATCTCTTTATTAGGATATTGTCCTAACAAATAATCTAAAGAGTTTTTTTGTTTTGAAATTTATTATTTGACCCTTTCAGGAATGTGTTGATAGATCTATTTCGGGAATTTTCTAGGCTCAAATCATCAGAAACACGTTTTAAAAGAGGTAACAATCCCATGCCAAACATAAAACATTCATATAAACTAGTTTACTCACTACATGAGAACAAATATATGAGTTCTCATGTAGTGAGTAAATTTTTGAAAATAAACAAAACCTTGTAGTTCATTTACAAAAACAAACCACATCAAATGACTGTTTGATGATTTTACATTCATTTTTTACGGTCGTTTTTTGTTATTATAAAAAAAAACATGCTTGTTTAATTTTTACTAATATTTTTACTACAATTGTTAGTAACTTTTTGAACAGTAAAAACAAATGACAAATTTAAATTAAATTTAATGAAATGTTAGTCGAAGTCAAGTGAAATTTCATTTATTTTTGACTACAATTGCTGTCGTCTTTACCTACATAATATCCTTAGTGTAGTAATATAGGCCACATCTAATGTAATATTAATCGATATATAGTAAGATTTTAATCTGTATGGCACCAAATTAAAATTTTTGAAGAACCAACTCCAAGACAAAATATTATAATATAAATAATGCGCCATCAGATATATACATATATGTATATTTATTAGGCCGGGTCGATTTGTATTGAGGCAAAAAAATCGCTCAACGTTCTAGGTAAATCGTATTCTAGGGATCAAAATAAGAAACTTTGCCGAAGGAACCATACCTCTAAAACGAATTCTGATCCATTTAGAGTGCCCCTATCGAATCCAACCCAATCGAATATAATTTATACATTCATCTGCTAGAGCGTCTTCCGGAGAAGAAATAGAGACCCTAATTTTGGAAAGACTCCTCCTACTTTCTGAAATATCTCTATCCCGAGATTTGTACATTTTGCTATAAAAACACGGCTAAAAAGGCCCTCTTTCAACTTAAATTTTAATCCCTTTACGGTCACCTAGAATGATGATTTATGCATTAATCTGCTGGCGCGTCTCCCGAAGAAGAAGTAGCTCCCATAATCTTGGAGAGATTCATCCTACTTTCAGAAATATCAAAGTGGGCTTTTTCAAAATTTTACTCTACGGGTCAAAATTCGGGACATTAGAATTCGTTTTAGAGGTATGGTTCCTTCGGCAAAGTTTCTTATTTTGATCCCTAGAATACGATTTTCCTTGAACGTTGAGCGATTTTTAAATCGACCCGCCCTAATATATATCCATATTAAGCTATATAAAGCTATATGCTTTTATATATTATATTAAATAAGATATGATTATATATGAGCGTTTATACTCGGAATACATATATAGCAATTTAGTTAAAGATTTAAAAAATGTAGAAACATTGAAAAAACATAACGAGACAACAATTTCAAACCACCCTCGTAGATAGTTAAGCCTTTTTGCAAAATTGAAATGCCTAATGTGTTCTATGAATATTCTAAAACATTTCTTACTATTTTAGCAAATTTTAATAACAGCACGCGTGTGCTATTTTTATAATTTTTATATTTTTGCTGAGAAGTCAATGTCTGCTCTTAAGTAAATGCATAGTAAATATTTATGTAAATAATATAAAAAAAAAATAATAAAATATAAAAACAATGTCATCTCTCTCTCTCTCTCTCTTTACGTATTTTAATTTACAATAACAAATAAACAAGACTATCTTTATTAGAAAGAAAAATTGAGCCTACTACTGATTATTTATTTCAATATTATAAATACATATTCAATATTTATTTACGCTTCATCCCTGCAGATAACGCGACTAGTCCATACACGCATGTAAAGTATACTCCATAAAGGACTAGGAGTAGTCCAAAGGTAACCCAAATGTATGGAGAAAACATGGTCTTTTTAACATTACGATGTCCTAGGGCTAGACCATATAACCCAGTTTGCATTACATCGGAGTAGTCTCAAAACTACTCTATGTAACTACTCGATGGACCACCTACAAGGGGTTAGTTCCGAAACTACTCCATGGAACACCCCAAAGGATTAGTATCAAAACTACTCCATACCACTACTCCATGGAACACCCCAGAGGATTAGTTTCAAAACTACTCCATACCACTACTCCATGGAACACCACCAAAAGGAAAATTTTACATTTTAATCTTTATCTTAAGATTTATTATGAAATTAATATGTTTAATGCAGACATTAGATAAGCAATAACAATTAACTTAAACATTTTGAGTAATTCATGAACTTATTACTACATTTAACAAAAACAAAACAAGGGGTGTACATACATACATGTTAATTAATTATGATTAGTTTTTAAAATAAATATTTTTCTTCATTTTAAAGATGTAGTAAAAAAAAATTAAAGTAAATTAATTACATATTCATGTGTTTGCACTAAAAAAGCTTTAATTTTCTATTATAATAAAAAAATGAACAAATTCATATTAAGTATACATATATGTACATAGATACATTTACTGTGTTGTGTTTTTAATACATTAATATATTTAAAATAATATATTTAAAATAAATATTATAAATAAATATTTTAATATATTTAAAATAATTACAAATTTTCTTTTTCTTTTTTGTACTAATAACACGAAAATGTCGTTTTTTTACGACTTGCAGTGCTGACCTGAATTCTTTCTCAGAATTTGTGGAGTAGTTACCTATTGCAGCTAAAGTAAATTTAATTATTAAATTAAATTCAATAAAAAATAAGAATAAAACCTGCTTACCTAAAACAATTTGGTATATGTTTTTATAATTTCTTAAACTCTTTTTTCCGCAGATTCCGTCCGTATTATACATCATGCACAGTTCTCGAGAAAAAATTCGTTCCAAATTTTTGATCGCGTTCCCGTCAATTAAATATTTCACAGCAGATATCTGAAACAATTTAAATAATTGGACAATATATTTTCTATTTAATTTAACACTTTGCAATAATAGTTACTTACATATTTTTCTTCATTAGCTTCGCATATTCCAGCTTCAATTTTCTGAAGATCATCTTCAGTTTTAAGTGGAAATGCGTTGGTTAGGGTAGTAATGCTTTTGCGAGTCTTGTTAAGTGTTTGTAGTTCAATTTTGTGGTCGGCCAACATATCCACTATAACTTTGTTTTGATGTTCTGTTGTTGCTGAAAAAATTAAAATAAACAAAAGGTTAATGATGAGAGTTAACAAGAATAGAAAAACATAAAACATTTACCTTGCAATTTTGAAAGTTGTGCCTGTAAAATTTTTTGATCGGCCATTATCCCGGCAATCAATTGATTTTGTTTATCGTTAATTTCTGAAACATAAATAATAATATTACTATGAAAAATTCTGAAGTAGATTTTTAACAACAACCTTTGATTTGGATGCAGAAAGAGCATGGGGGTTTTTTGACACGATCTAAAAAAGAAACAAAGTAATATCCATGTATTTGAAAAAAAAACACAGCACTTGTTATCATTTTATACTTACAATTTAAAAGCTTACTGCTAGCATTTAGTCTCTTTAGATTATCTTTAGGTTATTGCCGTATCCCACATCTAAATCCTGATGAGAAGAAATTTCTAGATCGGCAGATTCCAGATCGGCAGATTCCATAGCCAATGAGTCACTTGCGCATTCAACTGCTACATTTGTACTTGGGTTTAATCTTTTTAAATAATTTGCTTTTTCTTTTTTTACTAGTCGCCTTTTATGACGTGCACTATATTCCATATTTGATTTTAAATAATAAATTTAATTTAATTACTTGTATTAAAAATAATTGTTTTTTACCACTTTATATTTTACACACACCAAATTGTTTATGAAAATAAAACATTTGTGTCGTTCGCGAACGAACTAGTTCAATTAAACGAACGAACTAGTTCAATTTAACGAACAACTTCAAACGAACTAGTTCAATTAGTTCAAACTCTTGTTTGAACATGACATGGTCCATGACTACATTACATAGGACCATGTTGTAACTAGTCCGTTTTAGATATAATGGACCACGTAGTCCAATATTATCTGCAGGGATATTAATGAACGTTCGTATATTTTCCATTGATTGATTAAATGTATTTATAAGGATGTCCCTTAAAACTCGATTTGTCGATTTTCGTTGATTACACCCAAAAACAAAAAAAAAAAAAAAAAATATAAGTCAAAAGTTTGTCACCAAATGTGTCATCACTAGGGTTTGCTTTTCCTGGGAAAGTGGGATTAATTTTTTAATTTCCCGGGATGCTGGGAATTTCCGCCCAATTAAAAACAGGTTAAATTAAAAACGCATTACACATCAGTGATGCATTTTGAGTTTTTTTTGTTTTGGCCAAATTGACAATTTAAAAGGGCCAAAATACCATTGATAGGGCCACAGGAATGATAAAGTTAGTACTATAGTACTTTTTTTGGTACTATTTGATCCGGAAAAGTACTATTTGATCCGGAAAAGTACCATCCTTTGACTCTTTTTTGAATAATGTAATATTTTTTATGTTTTTATTTGTTCGATTGCGTCTATATGAAATTTTCTGTGCAATCACTGACCGTGGTATAGATAAACTGATTTCTAATGACACATGCACTTGCACCACACGTTAGACAGTGCTTTAGCGCACTGATCTATCGTCAGGTCGAGTTTTGTTGTGATTAAAACTAGTTTTATTCAATACACGGTGTTTTTGTTCTTGCATACATAATCTCAGAAGTACAACTCCAACAACACAACGGTTCTATTTTTAGAAACTTCAGAGAAACTTCAATATTCAACATTTAATTCAATTACCCATTCATAAATTAACATTTATCAAATGTATTTATTTGGATCCAATCGTTGTAAATGTAATTGATTAAAGATAATTTTATTTGAGTTCGAGAAAAAAAAAGTGTTCGAAAAGTGAATAAATATCTTAAAAAAGTACAATTGAAAAAGGCCATTGCCAACATCTTCAAATTTGCATTGTGATTCTAAAATCGAATGAGTAATGAAATAGATTTCCTTGCAAAAAAAGGTGAATTTAAGAAATAGTCTGATAATTTTTATAAATTCTGTAACTAAAATCAACTAAATTTTGTTTTTATAACAAATAAATTTTAAAAACGTTAATTTATAATAATAACTTGTATTTAGTACTATGAGGGTCGAAAAAGTACTATTTTTATGCTGGTTGGTACTATTTGAAAACCCCATTTATCATCCCTGTAGGGCCATATCTTTTAAAAAATTCGATTATTAGATTTTTACTAAAATAAAAATAATATTAATTTGTTAATTAGAGTTCGTCATTTTAATGCTTTTTTAAAAATGCATGACAAACACCTCTGACAATAAAGTTTAACATATTTTATGAATTCTCATAAATTATTTCCGCTCTTGCGATAACATAACATTTTTAAAAAGCCTCCAAAAACACATTTTTTAATAAAAAATGAATTGCGGCACTTCTTTTAAAAATTTGGACAAATATAAAAAGATTTAAAAATGTTGTCGTCCTGCTTTCAAAAATTTTAAAACCTGACCTCATGGTACGAAAATATATGATTTTGAATGCGATTTTTATAAAAAATTAAACAACTCCCCGTTTTTCATTCTCTAACGAATGCTCTCATCGAATAAAAAAAATCAGGCAAATTTCATAAAAGTCTGAACTAGACGGTTTAAAGTAGTTAGTTCAATTTTGAGCTGAAAGGGCCAAAATAGATAAGAAAGTACCACAGGGCCATCAAGCAGTCAAAAGTGCCACAAATGGCCCTTTTGTGCCACGTTTTGCATCACTGCTATACATAAAGCAACGAAGCTGATTCGTTATGGTACGGAACGGCAAGACTAATTGAGCCTTGAATCGGCGAAAAAAATATTTATTTAAAGAGAAAAGTATTTTTGTTTGTAAAATTCTACTCACGCACACTCACTTACGAAGAATTTTTTCTGCTCACACTCCCTCACACTCACGTGAGTAAAACAAGTTTTCACTCAAAATCGCGCATGTGACCATCAATTCTATATACTTCGGGCATGCTGAATTCAATAGTGTAGGTACTTTATTTTTTGATGTATGTTTTTTCGCAAAATTATTTTAAAATTTTTTATGTGAAAAAATTTGCAATTGCTATAAATAAGATTTGTTTCTGTTGAAATCTAAGGACAACACCAAATATTTATGGTACATATTTGATTTTTAAAGCTTAAAATTAAACTCGCTGTAAAACGTTTTTAATAATTTTTTCGGTTTTCTCGAATTCGTTCGCTAAATAATTAATCGAGCTAATTAAATGTTCACACAGTGGAAAAAGTGATTTAAGATTAGTTATATAAGTAAAAAAAAATGTATTTTATCAAACCGTTTTTTATGAAAATTCGCGATTTATCAAAAATGTTACATGACACCATAGCTTTGCAGGATGACCCAAACGTTTAGCTTTTACTAGGTATGATATGTAATTATTAGGGCGGGTCGATTTAAAAATCGCTCAACGTTCAAGGAAAATCGTATTCTAGGGATCAAAATAAGAAACTATGCCGAAGGAACCATACCTCTAAAACGAATTCTGATGTCCCGACTTTTGACGCATAGAGTCAAATTTTGAAAAAGCCCACTTTGATATTTCAGAAAGTAGGAGGAATCTCTCCATGATTATGGAAGCTACTTCTTCTCCGGGAGACGCGCTAGCAGATTAATGCATAAATCATCATTCTAGGTGACCGTTAAGGGGTTAAAATTTAAGTTGAAAGAGGGCCTTTTTAGCCGTGTTTTTATAGCAAAATGTTCAAATCTCGGGATAGAGATATTTCAGAAAGTAGGAGGAGTCTTTCCAAGATTAGGGTCTCTATTTCTTCTCCGGAAGACGCTCTAGCAGATGTATAAATTATATTCGATTGGGTTGGATTCGATTGGGGCACTCTAAATGGGTCAAAGTGGGTTTTTTTCAAATTTGACCCTACTGGTCAAAAGTCGGGACATCAGAATTCGTTTTAGAGGTATGGTTCCTTCGGCAAAGTTTCTTATTTTGATCCCTAGAATACGATTTTCCTTGAACGTTGAGCGATTTTTTTGCCTCCATACAAATCGACCCGGCCTAGTAATTATATTTCAAAAGTATGTTTCCAAATATTCAGCTAAAAATATTTAAATTTGCAAAAGTTTTCCTAACAACTTTAGCAACTTTCTTTTTGGCAACACTGTTTTTGGCAGCTCAGCTGTTTTCGTGTCACATGTAACTGTTAAACATGTTCAGTTTGGTCTATAATTTAGCCATGAATCGACTTACAAACATTTTTGGTTTATTTTTGCACATATACTTATTAAAGCTATCATCATATCATAGTAAAAGTTGGACTCTGCATTAACATGCTCCATTTTGTTGAAGAACTGAACCATTCATCAAAAAATAAAGTAGGGGAATGTGGTGTAAAATTAAACGATTGATATATAAATATCTATATCTCTGCAGAAAAGACATGTATGTGAAAGTTCAGTTTAGAGTGATATATATTTTTATATAAGCGTACTTAAATCGTCTGCATTATTATTTTCAAAAAAGTTAAAATTGCAAAATGTTCGAAAATTTTCACTTTTTTGAAATTAGAGCATGCCTTAAAAACGTTAAATTTTATAGTGAAAATATGTTGTTTTTAAATCTTGCTTATCAGTTTGTATTCAATTTAACTCTACTATAGTTTAGAATAAACAGACAAAATTACAGTAAAAAACAAATAAGAGTGCTAAAATGTGACGGTTTGAGTCTTTTACCTCCCTTCACCATTATTATATTTTTTCACATTTACGTTTAAAATGAATTTGTTCCATACCTTTATTTAATGATTTAACTTTAAAAAGAGCACGTTAAGAAACCTCAAATCTCAAAAAAATATTTAAACTTGCAATTTATTAGACTAATGTTAATATATCGGTACTGAACGCCTATTTTTCAAAATATTATTGATCCGCTTCATTTAAAAATGAATAAATAAATAAATAGGAATTTTAGTCCTATTATATCCACTAGAATTGGGTCGTAAATATAAGTCTCTTTAAAACACCAAAATGTAAATAACTTTTTTTTTTGATATATTGAAAATCCTATAAAAACCAATTATTCGAGGTTTTTTAGACTTATACATGAAACTTTCTTACATTACCGCCTAGATTGCAAAAACGGTACATTTTTACAGTGAACCAGCATTGAAATAAGCATTTAATTAAAAAAATATTCACTAAATAGATGTACCAAGTTTGAATGCCAGGCTTTAATACAATTTTTAAATTAATATATTTTAGTTCTGAATAAAAATATTGCATTTATACAATTTTAAATGGCTTTAAAATTTTTTAAATATTTACTTTGGGCGTTTTAAGGTACACCAACCCATTTTTATTTAAATAGATTAATTTATGGACCAGGATATATGGTAAACATTGGCGTAAGTCTAAATAAAACACTTTCTAGAAGATAGTTTTTTTCAGAATATGCAAAACAAACACAAAATATGGAAGGTTTCAAGGTACACTACTTTCCTCTACTCCATCGAAAGCAGCGTGCATAAAATATATAGAATTTTTGATCATAACCATATTAGTTTTTGAAAATCGTGATTTTTTCCTTATGTGTAATTATAGTTTAATTAAATTTTAGTGATATTTTATTGAAAACTATTAAATTTTGTTCAATTTTTGACAAAATAATCAATTTTAATAAAATGTCCTGGAAAGGAAATTTTTTTCTTTAATAACTATTATATTATAAAAATAGCAATCGACATCTCTAAATAAGGCATTTTAAAAATCATTTAAAAAAAAAAAAAATTTAAATGGATTTAAAAAAATTTTTAAATGGATTTAAAAAAAAAATTTTAAATGGATTTAAAAAAAAAATTTTTAAATGGATTTAAAAAAAAAAGTTTTTGCATTTTTATCAAATTTATGGGTCATTTCTGATTCCAGGCTAATAAAGTGTGTTAATGATATCCGTTGAAGTCCATATCTGCTTAATTTTAAGTACATTAAATGAATAACTCAAATGAAAAATTAAATTTTTTAAAATTACAAATTTTGGGAATTTTTAATAAAAATGCTCTTTTTCGCAAATGGGTTAACTTGAGATACACGATTTCTTACATTTGAAAACATTTGCAATAAAACTGGGGTGTAAAAGGAAAAATCTATTTTTAAGGGATACCCTAACTAGTATTTATGTATTCGACTTGACTATCTTTTTAAATATTATATATTATATTGCATCTTATTCTATAACTGAAATTTATCTCACAATTTGATTAGCTTAACGTCTAATATTACTAGAAATAGTAGGTACACTGTGGAGCAAAAGTGAGCGAAAGTTTCAAAATAAAAACTCAAAATATATTTATTTTCCAAATCTTTTTGGAAAAACGAATCTCAATAGGCATAAAGGGATGATAATGTGTCCTCTTCATAATCATAGAGGTCCAAACTTTTGGCCCCCTATAACTTCTACAATCACTAATTATATAGGAGAAGGTCTTTGGATTACTTTTTGAAACAAGACCACGATTATTTAAAACTTGTACTTTTATTACATAACTAAGAACTGTTTTGCTATTTAATAATTATATGGTGCAATAAGCTTCATTTTCAGTGACTAAATTATGCCTTTACACTAATTAGGAAAATTTTTCGAACTTATTTCCATCCAATGCGGTTTTAGAACAAAATTTGGCAAAATTTCTTTACATAAAGCGAAATGTGTGCAAATAATAATAAAACATAATAGTTTTTAAGTAAAATAGTTAAAATGTATTTATTTCAAATACACTTAGAATACTGTGTAGGTAAACCCCACTGCAAATGAAGTTAAAAACAAATAAATTTCACTTGAAAAAAGGACGACTTACATTTTAGTAAATTCAACTTACATAGTTATATGTTTTTTTTATTGTTAAAAAAATTAACTACAATTTCAGTAAAAATAAACCACATATGTAGTTAAAAACAAGCATTTATTTTTTTAAATAAAAAAAGCTACTGTATAAAATGAATGTAAAATCATGATACAGTAATTTGATGTGGTTTGTTTCTTAAATGAACTACATATGTAGTGAAAAATTAAATTTCTTATATAAATGACTGTTTTTTTCACTTAAAAATGTATTTTCACTTTATTACAAGTCAAACAACTACAAAAATTTACAGCAGAAGTTGCCTGAGTGTAGTACACATAATTATCGTTTGGGGCGACTTTTAGCTTTAGGCTCTGAATTTTTAGAAAAATCAACGATAAACAAAGCAAAATGACTATATAAATATAGATTTTTTCATACCCAATGGATTCCAATACAATTTTTTTATAAAAAATAATATTTCACATTGCGAAATCATATTGAAGATCTATATACGTACTTTTATGACACACATATAGTTACAGCAAAAATAAGAATCATAATTTTATAAATTTATTTTTAGCAAAAAAAGTATTTTTTGTATAAATTTGTGTGTTTTAAGACTATTCGCATTCAAATTTGGTATTTTCAAAGTGATATATACAAATATATAGGGTGGAAACGTGATAAGCCCAATATGCTCTGGGCCACAATCTTTCCAAATGATAATTATGTTATATTTAATAAAAATAAATAAATATTATGTTTCTTATTTAAAAACTTCTTTGTTTCCAATACTTTTTATTGAGTTAACAATTGTAAATAATAATTACCACGCATGACATTTATCCTGGTCAGATTAAATGTAAAATTTAATCACGTTGTTGACTGAAAATGTTCTTTGTTGCCCTATATATTTATTATATAATAAGTATATAATTCAGTTATAAAAGTACAGATTGTAGTTAATCGGGGTCTTGGTGCAAAAGTGAGCCAATGACCTTGTTTGATACAATTTAAGATTGTAGAAGATATAGGTGGGGCCAAAAGGTTGGACCTCTATGATTGTGAAGAGGACACATACCTTTATCATACCTTTAAACCTAATGAGATTCATTTTTCCAAAAATACATCTTGAATTTTAATTTTGAAACATTGGCTCATTTTGCTCCACAGTGTATATATTATGTATAACTATTAGTGTGGCAGGCGGTTTTCAAAGTGTCGATTTTTGTTTAGTTTAAAAAAGTACATAATGGACATGGGACAAGTTTATGTATCATAATTTGATTATATATTTCTATATAATATTTTTTATTGTACATAAATCAAAAACTTTACTAATCTCTTATTTCATTTTGCAAAACAGCTGCCATCCTAATATGTTTATTTGTATATAGCTAATATTGTATATAAAGGGTCCGCCAAATAACTTTTTTTTTTGAAAATGCTATGAAAAAAACTACTGAATATTTTCTCAAATTTCTTTTTATATTTGAAAGTACAATCCTTCCGGTTAATAATGGAAAATAATCGGCACACATTCTGCAACATTACCAAGATTTCCAAAGTAATGTCGCAATATTTCCCAGCGTTGTTCAAGCGTATACACAACCATATTCGTTCAGCGGAAGGATAAATCTAATTATCTGTCAAATCAGACATGAGCTAAGTGTTACCATTCATGAAATAAGCACTAGTTGAAAAAAAAAAAACATTAGATGGCGGACCCTTTATTTGCAAAAAATTTAACACACTTTTTTTGTTGTATTCGCAGTTCAACAAACATTTAAAACAACGGTTCCCAAATGGGGTTCCCCGGACCCCAGGGTTCCGTAAGTGTATTACAGAGGTTCCGCAAAGAGATTCGACAAAATGATTGTTTAAAACAAATTCTAATAAATTGCGATATAACTTTTTTTTTCATTAATTAATAATAATATAATTACATATTATATACTAATACCCTAACCGAGCACTAGCTACTATGGCCTTCGGCGCGTTGTAGCGAAAACAGACCAGTGCCTCTGGTGGGAATCGAACCCACGACCCCCGCACTGTTATGCCAGCACGCTATCAACTGGCCTACCGGGGCGCACTTCAACTTTATTAATAATTAAAATTATTAAAAAAAAAATGTTTGGACTGGGTTAGATAATTTCATTCACGCCTAAACTGGCCTATCATTTAAAATAAGTAGATATTTTTAATAATTGTGCACCATAATTCATAAGTAAGTTGAAATACCGTCAACGAAACGTCGAGTGAAAAGGATGTAGTATTTTGACTTATATTTTCATCCTAATATTTAATTGACCATAATTAGTCCGTATAAATAAAATTTAATTTTTTCATTTACTGTTAAATGGTGTGAATTTAAAGGGTGAAGAAATCATTAGTGTCCGACCGAACAGTTTGGCCAAAAACTATATTTTGTCGGTTTTTTTTGGTATATAGAGGCATTGGTGATAAATTTTGGTATAGGAAACATGTTTGTTGAGCCGATTTAATTCGATTTTGTATATAAAATTTTAGGAAAAAGACGAAGTTTAACTATAAAGTTAAAAGTTCGGCAGCCACACTATTTTCAAACAATGAACTCATTGCTTAACTACGGACTTTTCTTTAAATTTGACACTCAAAATTGCATTTAATCAGCCTAGCAAACATTTTTGCATTCGCCAAATGTATTTTCTGGCCGAACTATTCGGTCGGACACTAAAAATTATGGGATTAGAAAAAATTTTTTTTCGTGATTTTAAAATTTAGTGGTTTTCAGAAAATAATAGCAAAAATCGAGATGTACTCAAATGGAGACAGTGGGCATTAATGGGTTAAGTCCCCGCTAGCAAACGATATCAAAAATTAAAATTTTTGTATAAATGTAGTTCATCCAAAAGACTAAAAAAATTACTAAATTTTCTTGGAATTTTATCAAACTGCAAGCGTAACACACAGAAATTTTTTTTCAAATGTATCAAAAACTATAGTTTCATATAGATTTCATAAATAAAGGGTCCGCCAAATAACTTTTTTTTTTAACTCCTGAACCAATTGGACTTTGTATGGCGTCATACCAAGGTCTTTACGCAAAATTCGTCTCAATGATGTCTCCGAAATGTTCAATTGTTGAGAACGACGGTGAATTGATGTTGATGGCGCTTTACGCACACTTTCTGCCACAGCAGCAATATTCTCGGGTGTGCGCACTGTTTTTGGCTTTTCACGCTTTGTTTTATCGATGAGGATGCCAGTTTCTTTCACTTTTTTCACAAGATAACGAACATACGGACCATATTCGTTCAGCGGAAGGATAAAACTAATTATCTGTCAAATCAGACATGAGCTAAGTGTTACCATTCACGAAATAAGCACTTGTTGAAAAAAGAACGTTAGATGGCGGACCCTTTAGATGATGAAATCAAATAAAAAAATTCACAATATTTAAAAAATTTTGTAAAACTATTTAATATTTTATGGACAATATAAAAATTGTAAAGAAATTTTACTCCAGTTAATACTTGATTATAACCAGGGACCGGAAGTTCATGCAAATGCATGTTTTTTTTCCCCATAAGTCTGAAAACAGGGTAAATAAAATATCTTTGCAAATCAATGAATTTGCGGTAAAATGGCATCGATTTGTTAGTGCATATTTTTGCATATTCTGTGTTTAATGCATATTTGTATTGCATATTTTTACTTGTTTTACTTCAATAGCATATTTTTATTGCATATTTTCACTTATTTTGCTTTAAATGCATATTTTCATTGCATTTTTCTTAGTTTTCCGTTTAAAAAATCACTTCCAAAAACACGTTCAAATATTTAACAAATAAATGTAAATTTTTTACGTGATTTTAACCAGCACAATTCTCTGTGGTCTTAAAAAAATCTGAACACCGAATTAAATAGTTTTGAAGAAAATTATCAAAAAAAAGGCAAAGAGAAGCACTTGAGCCCATTTTACACTGTCGTTGTTTTAAAGCAATACCTACTTCAAAGCTCCGATAATTTTGGATAGGAGGAAGATATAATATCGCAGTATGAACCATGTGAAAATTACATGTCTTTACTATAAAATTACAAAAAAATATTTAAAACTATAATTCCAGAGTTGACATATAATTATTTAAACAATTTTGAAAATCCATTCACCAGTGTTGCCGTATTACAATTTTGAAAAATTGTCTAAAAACACTAAAAAAAATTCAAAAATCGTGAAAATCCGATCTATTAAATTGTGCATTAAGGTTTAATAGATATTTGCGTTAACAACAAACAAAAATTATAATTTAAAAAAACATTAACCCGTTAGGTACATACAAAGCATTAAAGTTGGAATAGCGAATGCATACGCTAGACGGTGCAATAAGTGAACAGAATCTTCAGAAAAAGCTTATTGAGACAAAAGTACATCTTTCTACAAAATTTCGTCAAAAAAACTTCCACTGGATCGACTAACGGTATTAAATGGGTTAAATCAAATATTTTTAATCAACTTTCTTGCATTTCTTAATAAAATGTCAGGCCTCAAAATATGCATCAAAATACAGCAACTGCCATTAATCTGGTAGAAAACTTTAGTGAATATTTAATATTTGTTGTTGCGTATCTTAAATCCAGAAATTTAAATAATAAACGCATGAAAAGTCCTAGTCCAATCAAATAATTTGTATTGTTTGATATATTCGCTGCATAAGTCTAGCACAATTAACCAGACATGGGCGTCGTCAATTACATTTCACAATCACTCGTGAAATTTTGCAATATCATTAGTAATTTCAGAACTATGCTCACACTTGTGGGCTTAAATGTTTCCTTAGAAAATTTCTAAAAATTTGAATATCAAACATGGGGATTAGTAACAATGTCTGAAGATTTAATTACTCAATTACACCCAATTACATGTAATTATACGTAAAATGTAATTGGCTTGTAATTAAATGCACAAATATTGGTGTTATGTCCCATTTCTGGTATTGACAAAATTTTAAATTTTCCAAGGAAGCATTTAAGCCAACAAGTGTGAGCGTAGGTCTGAAATTATTAATTATATGACAAACTTCACAAGTCAATGATTGTAAAATGTAATTGATGCCGCCCATATCTGCAATTAACACAAAATTTTAAATTGGAAAATCGCTAAAAACTGTTTCTCTAACTCCCAGTTTGCATATAAAATTTCAGAGAACATTTAACAGGACTTGAACAGAATGGATCCGCTCTAGTTTATATACTCGTTATTACACTCATAAAAAAAAAGTTAGTTCAAAAGTCTGTTAAACGGGTTCTAATTCAGTTGAACTCATTTTTTCTGTTGTTATCGTTTAAACCAGTAATTTAACTAAATTTGCTAGTTATCTTATTTTACCTCAAAAACAAATTTCATCCGTATTTGAACTAATTTTTTGACATACATTTTAGTAATTTCTGACTCTGAAATTTACACATTTTGCCAGTTAATATAAACTATAATTGTTTTCAAACAATTATTTTTTGTGTCTCCGCCATCAGTCTCTCTTGTATATGGAGTTAGTTTCTCATATTTATTATTTTATAATCATAAAACAGTCTATATCTCAGAAACTAAACGAGTTGCAGCAAAATGGACCAAAGTCGTGTGCATTAAGTAATCAATATGAAATACTTATATGCCCGGTAATAAATGTGAGGCTGCTTCTGGTCAGATCCGGATTGATTCAGCTAAAAAATTATGTTGATTTAGCTAAATTCTTAGTTAATTTAATGCAACTCAAATTCAGTTGTTCTAAAATTAAGGTCACCTAAATTTAGCAGAATGTGAATTCATGTACTATTTTCTGTTGTCATTTTAAACTATTTGTACCTGCTTTTTTTATGGGTGTAAATTTATTTTTTTTTTGTTATCCATTATGTAATATTTTTTTTTTTTAATCAAATAAAAAAATATAATTGCATATTTTTAGTGCATATTTTAAGATTTTTCATGCACACACAGAAATAAAAAAAATTTTTCTCTGTGTGAGCAATGCTCAGCGGCGTGGTTTCGGTGGATCTGGTTATCACCAAACCAGGGAAAATTGTACATTCTCGCTGGCTAACCAAGGCCGCTAGATTATTACGAGTGTATGTGACAACGGAAAATCTAGATGAAAATTTAAGAATTCTGGTTGAATTTATAATTAAATGTTATGTGCCAATGTACTTCAATATCAAGTATTACAGCTCTGTCGTGTACGGTAGTGTATTATTTTTCAAGTTCATTAGTTGGTCACGATTTCTAGAACCTCGTTTACGCAGAATTGTCAACTAAGTAATTACAGATAATTCATATTATGCGCATTCGGAAAATATCTTGTTATCAATGTTGTTTGATTATAGGAAAGTAAAGCGCGACTGTGCTATTAAGAAAATTCTACGCTATCGAACCGATGTTGACGACCCAACGAACCTTAGAGTTTATAAAAAACCACATATAAACTTTAATTGCACTAGTAACAAGAAATGATCAGTTTGAATGATATAAATAACGTATTTGAACCACCATTCACGCGAAGCATTCCGTACGATACATTGAAAGAAAATTAAATCAAGATGATCCACCGTTTTTTGATCCAAAAATTTTATCACACATACAAGGAACGGAACGACACGTTCAATTGCTAGCTAGCGTTTCCAAACGAGTTATACCGGGAAATGTAGAGGCTGTTATGGCGACGACATTAAAGAGCCGTGCGAAATTGCCCAGACTTGAAAGCAAACAATAATTTTTTTTAGTTTCCTCTCTATTACTAAGTTAAATTCATGTTTTCATTTACATATGTTCTGACTAAATAAATTTCTAAAGAGAAAAATAAACTCCAAAAAGAAAAAAACATAGCCATTTCGCTGATTTTTTCATGTAAAGTGCCAAAAATGGTGATTTTTTGAAATGTTAGTATGGGGAACCCCCCAGGGGGGTTTCCATGGGGTGTGCCACTGGCATGGGTGGGTCGGACCTCCAAAGTTAGTAGGGGTCGGTCATACATTTGGACACGATTGGGGCACTCTAAATGGGTCAAAGTGGAATTTTTCAAAATTTGACCCTACGGGTCAAAAGTCGGGACATCAGAATTCGTTTTAGAGGTATGGTTCCTTCGGCAAAGTTTCTTATTTTGAGCCCTAGAATACGATTTTCCTTGAACGTTGAGCGATTTTTAAATCGACCCGCCCTAGTGAGCATATTATAGACGCCGAAAACACACTTTTTTAGTGCATAAAGTTCTTGTCCCTAATTATAACGAATAATTTTTACTGCTCCCTCGGAGTTCAGGTTTTACTGTATTTGGTTTTTGTAATGTTTTTTTTTTTTTTTGAATAAATATCAAATTTTTATTTGTTGTGTTACTTTTGCATTTTTTCATAATATCAATTTTTTTGGGGTTCGCCCGCGAACCAATAGAGTGTCGCAAGGGGTCCTTGAAGCAAAAGTTGGTGGGAATCGCTGATTTAAACAATAAAGAGTGGGCTTTATATAAAAATTATTTCTTTTCAATTAAAAGCTTGCTCTTTACAGAGCTAATCGTATTTAATAGAGATTTCTTAGAAAGAGAATTTTATGTAGTATTTTATTTAAAATTTTGAATAAATGTCACATCAAAAAAACTTTAGGGATACAATTCAGCTTGTCATCAACCCTTTAAAAGAATTTCAAATGTTAATTAAATCAAACCTTTTGCCCTACTCATTCAAGTCTTCGATGTTTAAAATGTGTACTATCCAGTGTATCTTTTTTTTTTTAATATTTGCAATTGAACCTTGAGCTTAAAGAGTTCGTTAACAATACATAATTAGTAAAAATTTTAAACAATTCAAATTGAACAGCAGACAACCCCTGCATATTGAGGCAGTCTGATAACACATGAATAAAGTTAAATACAGCAATCCATATACGCAGTAGTCATACAAGTACATAGAGTACAGTGTTGGAAAAAATAATAGGTACTATTTTAGTAATTTCATAACGGCGTTTATTTTCAAAAATTTTTACTTTACAAATATTTTTGAGTGATTTATTTCAAAAACTTAACTAGAATCGCAAAATAGTAAAACTTATAGTTAGTGTCCGACCGAACAGTTCGGCCAGAAAATGCATTTGGTCTGTATTCGGTATTTTAAAGCATTATGGACAAATTTGGCGGATGGAAAAATGTTTATTCTGCTGATTAGATGCTATTTTGAGTATCAAATTTGAAGAAAAGTTTGTAGTTAAGCAATGAATTCACTGTTCGGCCTCAGAAAGTTCGGCCAAATCGAAAATAGTTCGGCGGCCGAACTTTTAACTGTATAGCTAAACTTCGGCTTTCTCCTAAATTTTATACACAAAATCGAATTAAATCGGCTCAACAAACATGTTTCCAATACCAAAATTTGTCATCATTGCATCTAGATATCAAAAAACCGACAAAGTATAGTTTTTTGGCCGAACTGTTCGGTCGGACACTACTAATAGTACGGTCAAATTAGACAGAAAAATAGGGTTCAAATAAAGAAAATTCTGACAGAACTTGGTACAAACCTTGGGTACACCATTGCAAATAAAATACCAAAAGTCTCCATCAATACCATGCCTGTGGAAAATGTTATTTAAGGTCAAGGGTCAAAGTTTTCGATTTTTTGGATTTGGATTTTAGATCATAAAATCTACTAAAACTGTCCCCATACTTTTTTTCTCAGAGTCCCCATTTCTAAAAGTTGAAGGAATTATATGCACGCATATACCAAGTATATATCGAACATTAAAATAAGTAAAAATACTTAATATGTCTCTTATACATATACATATAAACCATACAATTTTGAGAATATAATCTCAAAAGAAACTCAGTCCCATATTCAGTCTACCCGTATGTCCTTGAACAACATTTATTTACTATTATGTTGGCATGGCGATGATATGCACATCCTGCTTTTTTCGAGTGGCCTTTGTGATTTTAGCTACATATATAAGTATATTCTATTCTCTTTGCTTGAAGTGTTGAGCGTTCTCATGAAGTGAATACACGTGTTTATTGCTAGTTTTTCTTATTACAGTTTGTGCCGGTGAATATTTATATTTAAAAAAAATTTTATCTTTAAATTACAATAAAAGTTTGTATTTCCTACATCCTACTCCAGTTATGACGTTTTTATGCATTTTGAGATACATTGAAACTTGACATAATCTTCTATTTTGAATTAACTAACAAAATTTAACTGTTTTCTGCAAAATTACTGTTTCGGTAGTTGTTTATTAAGATAATAAAATAACTGCTTGAAACAACTGTTACAAAAATACTGTAGTTTTCTTCAGTTGTTTTTTAATAAATGTCATAATAGTTGTTTTGTATTATTTCATCGAAAAACAACTGTAATTGCAGTTAAAAAGAACAACTTTTGACTGAAGATGAATCTGTTACTGTTAGTAGTTTAATGGAAACTTTTATAGATTTAAGTATTGAAAGTAATGACGGCTTTGTTGATTGTCTGAAAAACAAAAAGTCTGTAACAATTAATGTACAGTGCCGAAAATTATATATTCGTAAAAATTCAATTGCTGCAGTGTTAAGAAAAAAGAGCAGAATGTTCGGAGAAAACTTTAAAGTTTAAAAAGATGAATCTGCGAATTCTGCGAGGAAGTATTTAAATTAATAGAAAGTATCGATGTTTACATTAGATAAACTAAAAGATATTTGTAAAAATCAAGCTAATAAAATCAAGAACTATAAAAGTACGGTTACAGTATGTAAATCGAATTATTATTACTGAAAAACCGGTGAAGTTAACCTTTATTTGCTTCAATCAAGCTTGGTGCGATAAAAAACCTTAAATAAAGCGAACAAGGGTTAACAATTTTGAAAGGTGCGGCAACAATTATTCGTGAAGATATTCAATCTTCTGTGTTTGATAATACTATGTAACCCCCACCAAGTAGAATGTTATTCCGGAATCATTGTTATATTTGTGATAGCAAGTCACTCTTTAAAACAAACTATGTAATTTGGAGCATTTAAAATTATTGGCCATAGTATTATGACTGTTGTTCGGCCTAGATCCTTCAAAGCAGAAGAAATCGAAGAAGACATGACTGTTTAAGTCGAATTTGAATAGTGTGAATCAGATTAAAAAATCAATAATCAATATAAAAATCAAAATAAATATCACTAATCAATATAAAATAATCAATATGCAGTAAATAGAATATTATCCCATGAAACTCAGTCACCGGGCAAGCCACGTTAAAAAAATGCACCAAATACACTACATCACAGGTGGTGCGAAAATATGTGCATATTATGTAGAATACAACTCCTTCAAATTTTAGAACCGTGATATCTTAGAAATGGTGAGTCTTAGGGAAAAAAATATAACCGTGTTAAAAAGAGACATATATGGATCCATAAATGAGCACACATTCTTCATATATTTCCACATGCATCCATACATGATGCATATGTGTACATAAATGATTCATATTTGTTCATATGAGGCATCATATATGTTCATGAGTGTGCATTAACGAAAATTGAGGTAACATTTACATACATAATAATACATTTCCATACATGGCCATATGTGCACATTAATAAAACAGAGGTAATATTTACATGTATGATATCATATGAACACTAATGAGCATATATGAATCCTATATCGTGGTATATGACTTCGAATGACTTCATACATGAGCATGAAAGAGTTCATACATGATCATATATGGATGCATATACGTCGCTTTTTAACCGGAAAGGACAATGTTTGCAAATAATTTTATGATCTATTTTTGACTGATCTTTTTTTTTTGTGTGATAAAACTTACCACTAAACGAGAAAAATCCATTGGACCTGGAATAACTTTGATGTGCCATGTGATGGGGACTTTTGGTAATTTATTTGTAATTGTGTTCCCAAGGTCTGTACCAAAATTAAGTTATGTCGGAGTTTTTGTTATTTGAAATGTATATTTTGACCTGACTACATTGTTTATTTGTCTAAACTTAAGTCTAACAATTATGGTCGTCCATTTTTAGGAGGATACATCACATGTATATACAATCAGAAACGTCAGGATAACTTTTGTTAGTTCAGTATCATAT
Source organism: Delia radicum (assembly GCA_021234595.1). NCBI lineage: Eukaryota > Metazoa > Arthropoda > Insecta > Diptera > Anthomyiidae > Delia > Delia radicum. Next base: position 70,005,263 of record CM037854.1, on the reverse strand, counting down.
GGTTCGAATCTTTAAATTTCATTAGAAAACATCGTCTTAAAATGGACGGTCATATTCGTTAGCTTTGAGTTTCGACATATATACAATAAACAAAGTAATTTCAAAAAAGAATTCGATGGCTTACTTAAAATATACTAAAAAATCGCTCGAGTCAATGCAAACTTAAAATTTAATTATATTTTAATTTTGGCCTAACCTATTAAAACAGAGTATACAACTGGATTCTACGACGTGTCCCGGGCTTTTGGTGTGTCATTTCAAAAGTTAAAATTTTGCTTACTGTGTAATCATTATCAAATCTGTGATAACTTAGAAAAAATTTTTTTTAAACAACATTTTCAAAAGTTTATCAATCGCGGTGGTATTTTATGGAGATCAAAATTGATATTTTGCTTCGTTGACATTCATTTTTACAATTTTCAAGAAATGAGATTCAAGAGCAAAGAAAATTACATAATTTTAGTAAAAAATTTATTAACTTCATTAAATCATTATTAAGAAAATAAAATTGTGACAGCGGGTTTTACTAAAAGTATCAATATATATTACATATAATAACCTTTAATTTAAGAAACATTTCGCTTATATCCCACAACTTTTAAATTTTTTGTAGCAGAAATATCAAAAAAAAAATGTGATTAAGGATATAAAATGAATGATGTTTAAAAATTGGCCATGAGGAAATGATCTGAAATTTATTCTGCTATTTTTAAAATTTAGATTTTTTCAAATTCGTTCAAAACTGGGAAAATATGCTTAACAAATTTTAAATTTTCCCCACTGTACCATTGTGCGGTAATTTAAACCACATTTTAAAATATTTTTTAAAAAACTCATTTTTTTTTTTTTTTTTCAAATATATCGCAGTCAAATTAGTAAAACCCTTTGAAAATTCAGAAATATTTCATAGTTCTTATTATTTTTTTTCAATACTGTAGATAAAACAACCATATGATTATACAAAATTTTAACTCTCATTTCTTGTTTTGAATATGCATTTTGTTGTTCAGATTTTTCTCTTTCAAAATGAGCGTAAAACAACAAAGAAACAATAAAACAAACGAAGTTCAATGAATGAATTCTTTTTTAAACTAATTTAAATTAAATTATAAATGAAATATCGTAATATAAATACAATTTAATTTTTAAGAAAGTATTTTTGAAAGTTTTTAGATGCCCAGTAGCAAAAATTACTAGTACAGAGCCAGTTTTATTATAGTTTATTTGAAACAGGCAATTAGTAGGAGTTCTACGGCCTATCCATACAAACTACTGTAAAATTTAACATGGAAATACACGCAAACAAAACATGGTTGGGGCAACCATATTCGAGGAGCATCATACATTTTTGGATTTATGATTGTTACTATTGTTGTGACAAGAATACTCTTGTCTTTTTCTTAATTCTATAATTCAATTTTCTAAAATGAATGAAATTTTACTAAAATTTAATTTCGAAAAACATTGTTCAGGAATGAATTCTTTGCTTAATTCTCAAAAGCTTTGAATAATATTAATGAATTCTATTTTGAATTTATTCTTTCTTGAATGATTCAAAATTTTCTTAATTTATTTAGTAACGGGGTGAATAAAGAAATATTTGTTTTCATTCATTTATAATTTCATGATTAAAAATTATCAAGAACAAATTTAGTGTTTCAAAAATATATAATTAAGTGGTGTTGTCTTATAAAATGTACACATTTTTTTCATTAAAATTATATAAAATAAATCATGTTAAGCCATATGTAATAAAGTCCTAACTTGCAGATAAATTAATTTGATATTGAAATTGAGCAACATATGTATGTGATTATATATAATGCTATATAAAATTATAAGGAAACCATTTTCAGTATGGCGTCTCATATAGTTTAATAAGCATTAGCATGGTACCATGGTATAATCATATCGATCACTACATATATTTGGATTATTATTATATGGCTTATGTAGTTACATATGGGATTATATATAATGTATTTGATTATAAATAATGTTATATAAAATTAAAAGGGAAATATTTTCAGTATGTCGTCTCATATAGTTTAATAAGACTTAGCATATTACCATTATATAATCATATCGATCACTACATGTACTTGGATTATTATTATATGGCTTATGTAGTTACATATGCAGTTAGATTTGGATACATTTAATAATAGCAAGTACCGTATAAAAAATTATCTCAATAAAAATGATCAGATGTATTTGCATATAATAATATTAGTCGTAATGTGACTTCATTCAAAGTCATATATGACTTAATCATATATATGACTAGATATAACTAAAGGGTGTTTTTTTTTATAGAGGTATAGAAATTTGAAATGGGATAAAACAAAGCTGAATTTTTTGAATTGGCATGAAATTTACTTTATTCGAAAGATGATCTTCTAGCATTATAATTTAAATATGACTTCTGGCATATGACCGCCACGGCTGGCTCGGACGTAATCTTATCTGGAGGTTCAATTTTCCATGACTGTTTGCAACATTTGTGGCCGTATATTGGCAATAACGTGGCGAATGTTGTCCTCCAAGTGGTCAATCATTTCGGGCTTATCGGCGTAGACTAGCAACTTCACATATCCCCACAGAAAATAGTTCAGCGAAGTTAAATAGCACGATTTTGGAGGCCAATTCACAGGTCCGGAACGTGAAACTATGCACCAAACATTTCTTTCAACAAATCAATTGTGGCACGAGCTGTGTGACATGTTGAGCCGTCTTGTTGAAACCACAGCTCCTGCACATCATGGTTGTTCAATTGATGAACAAAAAAGTCAGTAATCATGGCTCTATAGCGGTCACCATTGACTGTAACGTTCTGACCAGCATCGTTTTTAAAGAAGTACGGACCAATGATTCCACCAGCCCATAAAGCACACCAGTCCGATTTTCTGGATTTAACGGTGTCTCAACATGCACTTGAGGATTATCATCACTCCAAATACGGCAGTTTTGTTTATTGACTTATCCATTTAACTAAAAGTGAGCTTCATCGCTAAACAAAATTCGTGCGCGATACGTATTTCGAACAGAACAATGATTTTCAAAATAAATTTGCACAATTTGAAAGCGTTGTTCAGGAGTCAGTCTATTCATGTTGAAATGCCACACCAAACTAAACATAAATCACTTGACAGCTGACAAAATGACTGTCAGTTAAAAAAGTGTTGCCAACTTAAAGTTCTATACCTGTATAAAAAACACCCTTTATTTTCACCCGGGTAATTATAGTTATGCAACACAGTGTATTGTAACAGAAACAATAAAAGATATAAAATTTAAAAAAAAAAAACTAAACTCGTTTTGGAGCAGAAGTTTGAATTTCAAATCTATATTTCTCTGTTAGAAGGCGCGACCAATCTACAAAAAAAAATTATATTGTTCTTAGGCATAGGTCTATATTTAAAGAAAGTTGTTTCAAAAAATGTATAATCCAAGAAAATATGTATCAAAATGAAAAATATGAAATACAAATTTTAAATCTCATTTAAGAAAGAATTCCTTTAAGCCTCTGAAACAAGAAAATTATAAACAAAGCAAAAAACCAGATAAAATACAATCTATCCCCGTATTGTGATATACTTCAGGGTGTTGTACTCAAATGAAGTACATTTTGTTGTGTTTACGAATGTTGAAAGAATACAAAATTTAAATAATAAAATAAGTTAAACGTAATTAAACAAGTACAAACAAATCTTTCGAGATACAATAATCAAAAGCATACATACATTACATTTACAATTAAAAATTATTAAAATAAAAAATATACAAAATATACAAAAGACAAAGGAATGAATCAATCTGAGAAATAAGACAAAAGAATAAAAAAAAATTTTCATAAAAATCCTTAATTAATAATTTTCTTTTTAAATTAAAACCACAGAGTTTTGAAAAAAATGTACAAATATAATAAAATATATTTTACTAAAGTGTAGATTAAAAATTGAAATAAATTTGTTTAAACATTAATACCAGACAAAAAAAATACTTCAATAAAAAATGGCGGAATCTAATGCAAATTCAGTAACAACCTCCGAGTCTAATAACTACAATAACATGGATGCATTACATACAAATCCACCTGCCTGTGATCCTGAAACTGATGTCATTACTTTGAATATCTTAACGATGCACAATAATGACAGCAGCTCTAGACTGTCAAACACTTCTTTGTCCGATTCACAACAACAGCAACAACAAAGACCAACCACACCTACACCATCGAAAAGACTTCTTTCCAGAAAACCAAAAAATCTTTATTTAAAAACGTGTTCACCTTCTGCGGCCGTTGAAACGGAAAATGTTGAGTTATCTAATGAAAAACTAAAAACCTCAGCATCACATGCAACAACAACAAACGATTCTACCACCTCAACGACACCATCAACATCCACTACAACAACATCATCCATATCAATTTTAACATATGAACAAAATAATTTGAACAAAAAACTCAATATTGGTTTTGAAAATATGCGTTATACGGCCAGAATGGGATTTTTTAGAAGAGGTAAGTTTATAATCCCGATTAAAAAAAAAAAAAAAATTTTTTGCACACAGAAAAATAAAATGGGCATAAATTCGGTTTACCGACACCTCGCCAAAATAAATGAAATTTTGTCCTTTAATAGAAGAGACCACGCTGAGTCGAAATAAAAAAAAATTTTGCGTCCCTCACGCCCCCTTTTCAGTGGGCGGGGCTCCAAAGTTTGAAATGAAATTGCAAATAACTTCAAAACTACTTGTCCGATCTTAACAAAATTGGCGTCGTTGGAGGTCTCGAAAATATCTTTCCAATGAGGTATATAATGTCCCAAAATATTAACCCCTTGCTGCCCAAATAAAGCATTTTTGTTTTTTTTTTATGATTTTTTTTTTTAACGCTCTTTTTGTTAAATAACTCCTATATAAGTACATAAAAAGTGTATAAAAAGGGAAAGTCTGTTTTATAAGCTTTCATAAAAGGTGCAACATGACCCCATAGGTCTTGAAATGAAGTTGTTATTAAGGGTTAAAGTTGACCATTAATAGGCAAAACTATGATTTTTGCAAGATTTTGAAAATTAGATTTGTTGTATGGTATGGTTTAAGATTTTGTATGCAAAAGAAAACTTGTAAATATGCCAAAATTTCTGCGGCCCGGGGCGAAGCCTCAGCGAAGCCGGTGGGAGGACTGGTGGGAGGACTGGTGGGAGGAGAAACCCCCTTAGCCCGGCCGAAGGCCGGTTACGCAGAAAAACTATTTTGCAAAGACCCATATATGGTCACGTCGATATATGGTTCAAAATTTGAAAAAGGGTGTGTAAAAAAAATCATTATGCCTTTTTTGGGCAGTAAAGGGTTAATATTTTAGGACATTATATACACCATTGGAAAGATATTTTTGAGATCTTTCCGCCTGAGAAATATGGTCACGTCGATATATGGCTCAAATTTTGAAAAAAGGACGTTATAAAAAAAAAAATATAAAAGAAACAAAAATTGTTTTATTTGGGCAGCAAAGGCTTAATATTTTAGGACATTTTATACTCCATTGGAAAGATATTTTCAAGACCTTTCCAACGACGCCAGTTTTGTTAAGATCAGATAAGTAGTTTTGAAGTTATTTCGGATTTCATTTCAAACTTTGGAGCCCCGCCCACTGAAAAGGGGGCGTGAGCGACGCAAAAAAAAATTTTTTTGGACTCTGTGGGGTCAAATGTTCAAGGTCAAAAAATTTCAAAAAATTCTGAGAGGTGTCGTTAAACTGAATTTGTTCCGAAATGTCAAACAACAACTCAAAAGAAAAAAACTAATCTAAATTAAATTTAAAATTAAATCAATTTGTTTAATATTTGGGATATTATTTTTGTTTTTTTTTTATTGATTAATAATCATATAATTACAAATTATATACTATTACCCTAACCGAACACTAGCTACTATGGCCTTCGGCGCGTTGTAGCGAAAACAGACCAATGCCTCTGGTGGGAATCGAACCCACGACCCCCGAACTGATAAGCCAGCACGCTGCCAAATAGGTACCGTGAAATTACTCCCAAATGAAATAACTCCCAAAAAAAAAAAAAAATGAAATAACTCCCAAAAATTTTCCATATAAATTGGGATTTATTTCGCTATGAAATAACTCCCAATGCGTTAGGACTTATTTCACAATTTTCAGTTAGGAATTATTTCGTTATGAAATAACTCCCAAATGAAATACAAATTCCCAACCAGATTTTGTTGGGAGTTATTTCACTTATTTCACATTTGTTGGGACTTATTTCATTTTCATTTTTAAATGTGATTTTATCGTTGGGAGTTATTTCATTTTTGTTGGGAGTTATTTCATTTCTATTAAAATTACATTTTGGTAAATTTTATGCATTTGTAACGGTTCTTAAAATTGTCGTAAAGTAAATAATAGCAATACAATGAGTTATTTTACCAAAAGGAACGCAGTTCTTGCTAGAATTTTGGTAATTTTGGTGGCATGTCATAACGTCCAATGACATAATGTCCATGGACGTCATGTCACTCGAAAAGTGTCATAAGTTTTCAAAATTCTAAATAACCAATTTTAGTTGTCTAAAACTCTTTATAATAAAATATAAGTAAGATTGAAGCTTTATCTTTTTACCATCTTGTAAATTATCTGGAGGAGAACTCACTTATTAGTGATCGTCAGTATAGCTGTTGGCGTTCCTTTTGGAATGTTGGATAGAACAAGGTAGTTGCTCTAGATATTTCCAAGGCGTTCGATCGTGTATGGCACGGCGCACTGTTATCAAAACTAATTGCCTTTGGTGTAGGTAATGATTTCTCTCGATTTATCTCGAGTTTTCTTAGAGATCGTACTATACGTGTTGTTATAGATGAGGTATCATTCGACGAGTTTCAGTTAGGTTCAGGGGTACCACAGGACTCTGTTCCTTCTCCATCTCTTTTTCTCAGCTTTCTTATTTTCTCAGCTTTCTTATTTTCTCATCTTTCTTAATGACCTCCTTGGTCGAACAATCAATCCTATTAACTCCTTTGCAGATGACAGCAAAATTTGTCATTCTTTTTCCTTCGACCGTAGGCCAAGCCTTGTGGAGGACGGGGGCAAAAGACAGATTATGAATGGGCAGGTGCTTCAAAGTCTATTTTGGGGCTTCTGGATCGTGTGCAACGGAAAGCGTTGATGCTTATCAACGACAATAGGGTTCGACCTCTATTGACTCGTTGGAGCATCGTCGGAATGTGGGTTGTGTGACTTTGTTCTATAGATATTACCATGGGAAGTGTTCTGCTGAGATAAGCCGACTTATCTCAGCAGAACACTTCAAGTAGATCTCATCCTACAGAGAAAATTCGTTTTCAGTCGCACTAGCCGTATGTGGAATTGTCTCCACGCGGAAGTCTTCCCAGCAAATTACAATTTAGAAAAATTCAAGTCAAATGTCCACAAACACTACTCCCTTTTTCCTCCTCCCCATATCCTATTTTCCTGATATCAACACAATGCAATGCATTAGTAGGGGCATCCCCTGAGTGTTGGTTCAACGTAAACAAAAAAAAAAAAAACTTTTTCACCCAATTTCGCTTTTTCCAAAAAGCGAAAATCGCGATATCTTCTTTAATAGGAACAGAAAAAAAAAAGTTTTTGGAGTGTGGTTATATCTTGGTAAGAGAAATAATTTTTGTTCAAAACTTCTCTTTTATATGCCTTAGTTTTCAAACTGCACCCTAAAATATTTTGGCTCATATCGCCTAAATTAGGCAACGATAAACATATCTCTAGAAATTCTAAATATCTCTAGAAATTCTAATAACAAAGTCCCCTGAAGATTTCCTTAGGCAGGAATGAAATCCGGATAGGGATACGCCTACATCAGATTGCTTTTCACAATTTGTTAAATAAGTTTTGGGATTTTAGCACATTTAATTACTATAAATGCAATTAATGTTTATCCCGATGAAAATAAATTTAAATAACAAATATGCAGGTGCTTGTGCAAATTTAAATGTAACTGACACTAATAGAAAACATATGATTTTCTATTGTTGATTTACTTGAATAAACGTCACTACATTGCTAGGTCTGTCAAAAAAAACAGAGTAGTATTTGGAAGATGACAAAGCCAATTGTGACAATTTTTTGTTGTTGTTTTGGTTTTTCTTTGATATTTTAAATTTTGAATCTCGCTCCTAGACGAGGACAAGAAATTCTCATTGAGTTTGTGATTTAACATAACAAATATCTCTAGAAATTCTAATAACAAAGTCCCCTGAAGATTTCCTTAGGCAGGAATGAAATCCGGATAGGGACACGCCTACATCAGATTGCTTTTCACAATTTGTTAAATAAGTTTTGGGATTTTAGCACATTTAATTACTATAAATGCAATTAATGTTTATCCCGATGAAAATAAATTTAAATAACAAATATGCAGGTGCTTGTGCAAATTTAAATGTAACTGACACTAATAGAAAACATATGATTTTCTATTGTTGATTTACTTGAATAAACGTCACTACATTGCTAGGTCTGTCAAAAAAACAGAGTAGTATTTGGAAGATGACAAAGCCAATTGTGACAATTTTTTGTTGTTGTTTTGGTTTTTCTTTGATATTTTAAATTTTGAATCTCGCTCCTAGACGAGGACAAGAAATTCTCATTGAGTTTGTGATTTAACATAACAAATATCTCTAGAAATTCTAATAACAAAGTCCCCTGAAGATTTCCTTAGGCAGGAATGAAATCCGGATAGGGACACGCCTACATCAGATTGCTTTTCACAATTTGTTAAATAAGTTTTGGGATTTTAGCACATTTAATTACTATAAATGCAATTAATGTTTATCCCGATGAAAATAAATTTAAATAACAAATATGCAGGTGCTTGTGCAAATTTAAATGTAACTGACACTAATAGAAAACATATGATTTTCTATTGTTGATTTACTTGAATAAACGTCACTACATTGCTAGGTCTGTCAAAAAAACAGAGTAGTATTTGGAAGATGACAAAGCCAATTGTGACAATTTTTTGTTGTTGTTTTGGTTTTTCTTTGATATTTTAAATTTTGAATCTCGCTCCTAGACGAGGACAAGAAATTCTCATTGAGTTTGTGATTTAACATAACAAATATCTCTAGAAATTCTAATAACAAAGTCCCCTGAAGATTTCCTTAGGCAGGAATGAAATCCGGATAGGGACACGCCTACATCAGATTGCTTTTCACAATTTGTTAAATAAGTTTTGGGATTTTAGCACATTTAATTACTATAAATGCAATTAATGTTTATCCCGATGAAAATAAATTTAAATAACAAATATGCAGGTGCTTGTGCAAATTTAAATGTAACTGACACTAATAGAAAACATATGATTTTCTATTGTTGATTTACTTGAATAAACGTCACTACATTGCTAGGTCTGTCAAAAAAACAGAGTAGTATTTGGAAGATGACAAAGCCAATTGTGACAATTTTTTGTTGTTGTTTTGGTTTTTCTTTGATATTTTTAATTTTGAATCTCGCTCCTAGACGAGGACAAGAAATTCTCATTGAGTTTGTGATTTAACATAACAAATATCTCTAGAAATTCTAATAACAAAGTCCCCTGAAGATTTCCTTAGGCAGGAATGAAATCCGGATAGGGACACGCCTACATCAGATTGCTTTTCACAATTTGTTAAATAAGTTTTGGGATTTTAGCACATTTAATTACTATAAATGCGAAAAACAATTTTGTTGTAGAACTTTGTTGTAGAACATCGTTTGCCAGTTAGAGGGTTAAATCCTTTAATACTTCATCATCATATTTATGAAACATTTCGAGTGAAATCGTTCGAAAAGAGTTTTTTTAATCAGTCACTACAAAAATAATAATAATGAAAATAACAAGTACCGCAATGTTGGGTAATGTGGTACGTGCAAGTGGGGTAAATTGGGACTTGTAATTTTAATAATTTTAACGCTTCTTCATGTGGTTTGTATGGCATATATTGTAAATTGTTAATATATTTGGACATAACGCAGCGGAACTACAACAATTCTAGAGTATAGTGAAGTAAAATGCATATAGGATATCGAACATGCCACTAAACCACCTTTCATCATCGTCGCTAATATTTTTGGATATAAATTTTTGCATAATTGATGATAGATGATGATTTAATTAATTTTTTTAATTCTCATTTAGTTTATTACTGTTTTTATTGATGTGTTCAGAGTTTTGCAAATAAGTAAGATGTAGGAAATACAAATTTGTATTGTAATTAAAAGAAAAGAAGATTTTTCTTTATTAAAATATATTTTTAAAATGCCGAAAAACAACTGTTGAACAATAGAAGTTTTTAAAATTATAAAGATTTTAGTTATATTCGACCTTTATTAATTAATTTCCGAAATAAAATATTTAGGCTCGAGGTCTATTTTGGTTTTGTATAAATATTCTTTATTTATTCATTTAATCGATATTTCGCATTTCATTGAAAAGCATCATCAGGAATAGCTATTTAATATTTAACACAAAACATAAATGCTTAAAACTGATCGTTGTGTCTCCACCATCGAGTGCACTATTAGACGATGGTGGAGACACAATGATACAAAACCAACATAGACCTCGAGCCTAAATATTTTATTTCGGAAAAAAAAAAAAATTGTTTTTACTAAAATTTACAGTTGTATCAAAATTTTTGTAGTAAAAAATTGACAGTTGTTTTTACTACATTGTTAGTTGTTGTTACTACAGTTGTAAGTTGGTTTTCAACAGTTAAAAACAACTAAACTTTTAGTTATTATTAATGTTAATACCCTTTGACGGCTTTTTTAAATGAAATTACAGTTGTTTTAACTGTCATTTTTAGTAGATTCTACTATAAAACTTTTTTGAATGCAGAAGTTATAAAAAATACAAAATTAGACTAATGAATACTTATTACCCGTACGAAACTCAAGTTGTTAGGGTTGCATATTATATTTCATGGTATTTTGTTAATATGAGTTCAAAGTAAAAAGTTCACATATTTGTGTCATTTTTGAACTTAAACAAAATGTTAATTAAACATAAAATATTATGAGTGTCTTTTTCGGTTGATTTTACCATAATAACTTTGTAACCCTATACCTTTTTCCAAACGCTCTTTTTTATTCTTCAGACTTTTCCAAATTTTCCTTAGATTCAGAGAAAAATACACAAAATTTTCGCTCCTAATTCTCCCATTGTGTTTTGTGGCTTATCTTTTTTACTCTAACAACTATTTACAGTGCACTCGCGATAATGTGAAATAATTAAAACCGGGAGTGTTCACGTTTGTGAGCTGTTCACCTTTCCGAATGCCAAAAATTTAAGGCAAAATGTATCAATAATGCCATACACACAGAGAAAAATTTAGCTATTTGCCAACTTAAATTCGGTTACTATGACTCAAATTCGGTTATTACGAACTTCAGTCGTTGGGCACAACTTAACATTAGTTTTCACAACAAAGTTCGGTTAAATCAACTGAATTGTAGTTGTAACACCCAAAATATTCAAAAATCTTATGTAACTATCGTTGTACTAACTGCATTTATAAGTTGTTACCATTAAAATACACTTTTCAATTCGGTTGGCACTTTATTTCTCTGTGTGTAAGTTTAGACTAATTAAAATAATAATTGACATTTTATTAGAATAAAAGAAGTAAATGATTTATCAAGAAAATTATTTACATACATTTGTATTAAGATTTATGTAAAAATACTACATGTCGCACTTGATCAACAAGAGGGTATTAACTCAAAATTTTAAAATTTTCAGTAGAGTGAAAAACTGTTTATGGCCACATTTTAACAGAATTTAAAAATTCAAACATATCATAATAAGCAAATTCCACTCATTGCAAAAAAAATCAAGTCTTTGAGTTAATACCATTTTTTTGAAAATTTATCTATTTTTTTTGGTATTATTTTATCAACAAAACAGTATCACTCAAAATACAACCAAATATAAATAAAACAGTTTGGATTATTTTTAACATAAATAAAGGCTCAAATCAAAATAATACCTTTATAATGAAAATATACGATTCATTTCTATTTGAACTTTTGTATTAACTCGAAATAATACCTTTTTGTTGAAATAAAGGTAATCACTACATTATCATGAAAATGGTCTCAAAAGTGGTTTTCGAGATGAAAGAGTAATCGGAATACGTTGAAATTTTTACAATAGATAGATATTGATGTTTATAGTTGATTTCTTGAAAAAAGTGATATTTTAAAAATTTTGAGTTAATACCCTCTTGTTGATCAAGTGCGATATGTAAATACGAAAAAACAACCTTTCAGCAATAAGTAAAAATAGCAACTAAAATAGTTTCTATGTATCTTCTGTCCTTAATGCAGTGAAACAGTTAAAATAGGGGAATCCCAAAACTTAGAAAAAATTTAATTCTTAATGTATTTACGCATTTCCAACTTACACATTGACTTTTTTTCTGTTCACGTTATAGGGCTTTCGTACTTTGTTCACCTTTTAGAGTAGTCAATGTAAAATAAAATGTGTTCCCGTAATGCAGTGTTCACATTATCGCGAGTGCACTGTATATTATTTCAAGACTTTCTTAAATGAATTCATGTTTTTTTGTTCTTTATTTATCATAAAGAAATTCTTAACTATCCGATTCATTAAAACAAAAAACATTAAGAAATTATAATTTTCTACCCACTTTACTTCCCATTGTGATTGAACTAAATTAAAATATGCTTCTGTGTATTCTTGAAAATTTAAATTTTGCACTTGAATTAAACTATATAAATCATATTACTAATTTCCCTTATGGATGTTACAATGATATTATGGAAAAAAAAATATAAAATAATACATATTGTTTATAAACAACAAAAAAAAAAAAAAAAACAGTAATGATGTAAAAACAATTTAAATACGTGCCGTAGTTGCAAAAATATTTTTTTTAACCCATTAATGCATAAAGTTCCCCAACTATTTTTGCAAATTTTCTTTGGGTATTATGATATTATACAAATTGAATAAAGACATTTTTCGAAAAAAAACTATATATCTTGTCTTGATTTGATCTAGGGTATCATGAAGTCGGTCAATAAGTAATAAAAATTCAACAAATTTTAGGAATGATTATCTTATTCTTCTTAGTTTAAACGAGCTTAAGATCATTTATTTATTATTTATTTCCAATATTTCGTCTCCACATTCGGTGACTTTTTCAGGGAACAAATATTACATTATGAAAAACTTGTTTTAATTATAAGGTTTTAATTATCTTTTTTTTTAATTATTAAAACAAGTTTTTCAAATTGTAATATTTGTTCCCTGAAGAAGTCACCGAATGTGGAGACGAAATATTGGAAATAAATAATTAATAAATAAATGATCTTAAGCTCGTTTAAGAATAAATAAAAAGAACAAAGAAAACTTAACATTTTTGAAAATGTAATATCGTTGATCTAAATTTGTATTTAAAAGTTGCATTGCCACACTGAGAGAATTCCCTGTATGATATTAATGAATTTTTGCATACAACCTATGAAGTGGAACTAATTTTCATTAAACTAATGTAAGTTTCATACAATTTTGTGAAAAATTTAATTTTTTTATTAAAATATTTATTCACTCATTGAAGAAGTATCATTAAAACTCTATTTTCATAAAAAACTATGAATTTTTTTTTCATTAATTTAAAGAAATTTGTGCTTTCCCAGTAAAAAATGTTCGTGTTTTTAGAAGCAGATTAAAACAAATGCGCTGAAGTAAGTGCTTACTATTATATTGTTCGTATAAAACTAAACAGAAAATTTTATTGAGCTTACTGTTTTCCCTTACAATACGCAGGTTGTAAGCAGCTTACGTAAATCCCTTACGAGGATGCAGGTTGTAATGCAGAAAGTTTCATGTCGTAGATTATAAACGATCTTAACCAGTTTTCCCGAGTGATTTCCGATTGTGTTTGGTGTTTTAGAGTATGTTAACAAAATAATTAGTCGTTTCACTGTTTCCTGAAGAGCTACCACGAGGTGCGGTAAAAACAAATTATTATATTATGTCTAAAATTAATGTCTGTAGAATTTTATGTAAAATAAATTATATATTTTTCATATTATTACTTTTAATCGTAATAATGTAGACACGAAATATGATTTTACTAAAACCCTTAAAATCACAGCTTTTTGTAAGCGCTAAAAGCCGCGCTTATTTTGCCCAAAAGAAATGCTTCCAAGTGGGAATTCGCCATATAAAAATCATGGCATATGTAAGCAGGTTTGTAAGGGATTCTATTTGGCTTACTCCCTTACAAGCCTGCTTGCTAGTAAGCAGCGTTTTTTATTGCGTTACTTTGTCAAGAAAAGTTTCATTAGTTTATTGAAAATTTTCATTATTTTTCGTGTAAGAACAAAAAAATTGCCGCCCTTTAAATGGAATGCTATGTAATAATGGGTTAATGCATCACATTATGATTTAATTTTTACGTTTTACTTTATTTAAACACTCTAAGTAATTTGAATAAGGAAATCATTAAGTTTTTATTAAATTAGTACATGCACTTAAAATCAGTAAAACTGGTTTTAGTTCTATTTAAATAAAATTATCATTATTTGACAGAATAATAAAATTGTTAAGTACAAATTTTAATTATTTTTGTTTAGTATTTAATTTCGACACGTAAAAAATATATATTTTTAACTCTGCGAACAACCACAATTATATCCGATTTTAAAGATTGCGCTATTTCCTATTTCCACAGGTGGTCTAGAATTATTTATTTACAAAATTAAAAGTGAGTCTAGAGCTTAAAAGCACTATATTTAAGATTTCAGAAAAACGTATTAAAAATAATCTGTAGTAAAGTTTAAAAGTAAAGACAACACAGGTCTACATAATTTTAGAGGGCTCAAGACACTAGGACTAAAACATACCTTTTTAAAGGCATAAGGTCCGCTGAACTATCCGGTTAGAAATTATTCATCACTTAGATTAGATTTAGATTAGAAAACTTTATTAATAAAAAATTTAAAAATAAAGGTTTTAAAAGGCTCTGACATAAAGTCGTCAGCCTATAATACTACATTTCAATTTCAAAACGTGTTTTAACAATAAATATATGATTTTCTTTTAATTCTTTTGAATTTAAACTATTGATATAATTTTAATGGTTAATTATTATATTCCATAAGCAAATTTTTTCTATATTTTAATGCAACTTCTATAAAGTTTGCTAGATTTTTCCAACTACATGTGGCTCCATTTAATAAATTAATCAAATATTCTCTTTCAAAGTGTGTTTTACCGGTAAACCTTACCCTAAACTCTCTAAGTACTGGACATTTTCCCATAAAATGTGTTATATCCTCTTCTTCTCCAGTATTACACAAGTTGCAAACGTTGCCTGTGTTGTTATTAAAAAGGCTTTTCTTAAGTGGCAATGCATCAGCACGGGCTTTGAGTAATGCTGATATTTCGGCTGCTTTAAGATTTTCTTCTATTATGTAACCAAAACCCATAACAGGATTTAAATATTTATAAATACGTGTTTCGCTCATTGTTGCACTTTCCACAAATTTATTATGGTTTTTTTCCTTAAGTTTAGATACAAATTCACCGCTTTTCGCAATCCACTCAGATTTATACAACCCTGTACTAAGCAAACGTTCACCTCTTCACCAATTTTATTTATCTCTTTAGCCCAGAACAATTTTTTCTGTAGAATTAATTTAGAGAGTTTGTGTGGCAGTCTTTCTGCATTAAAGTTATATAGAACATTTCCAATATAGTTAAGATGTAAGCTCAAGGTGTAAAAATGGCTCTCTTCAGCTCCGGTTTCTAAAGCCAGTGCATAATTGGGAATGTTGTCGGGAAGTTTAAGAACTCGCTTTAAAAAGTACCTTTGCAGTTTGTTAACGATTTCGAATGAGGAAAATCCCCAAATTTGGGCTCCATAAGCTTGTATAGCTCTGCAAACAGCCTGAAAGATTTTCCATTTAGATCGAAGCGATACATTTGGTTTGTTTAGATAGCTATGCCATGTTGAGTTAATGCTATTTTTGGCCGCATTGTTTCTGCATTCTACATGTTTTGTGAAAGACATTTTAGGTGTAAGTATTACTCCAAGATAGCAAAATTCAGACACAATTCTTACTTGTTCTTGTTTGTAATACCATTTTTCGTCGTTTGCCAATCGTCCTCCCTTTCTAAATACCATAATATCAGATTTATCAATATTCACCTCCATATTCCACTTGTCGCAATACTTTTCCAGATTATTTATCATCTCTTGCAAAACATGTTTTTTATCTGCAAGGATGACTATATCATCTGCATATAAAAGGATACGGATATTTAATTCCTCAATCATCAATCCCCCTTCCAAATCCTCATGCAGATCGTTCAAATACAGGGTGAAAAGTAGTGGGGAAAGAAGGCATCCCTGTTTGACACCAGAAAACGTTTCAAAATACTCCGAGATCTCACTACCTGTCCAAACTGCAGACTTAGTTTTTCTATAAATGCTCTCCAAGAGGTTTACCACCTTTGTCGACAACCCCATGGCATGTAATTTATATATCAATTGATTTCTAGGGACTTTATCAAATGCAGCTCTAAAGTCTACGAAAAATGCGTAGACTTTTTTATTTTCTTGAAATTTAAGGTGTACCAGTGACGCCAGGTTGAATATATTATCTGCAGTGGAGTAGTTTTTGCGAAATCCTGCTTGGTATTCGTTTAAAATTCTATTCTTTTGTACCCATGACGATATTCTTTCGTTTATTATACCCATGAAAACCTTTGCTATGCAATTCATAAACGAAATGCCTCTATAGTTATTAGGTATGTTTGGATCACCCTTTTTGAATATTGGGAAAATTATTGATTTTTCAAAAACGTCACTTACTATGCCTTTTTCAAATATGTAATTATAGCTATTAACAAGTTGATCCACAAACTCATCCGTGGCATTTTGTAAGAACTCGTACGAAACTCTATCTTCTCCAGGCGCTTTATTCCTTTTCATCTTGTTCAATATCATGCCTACTTCTTGTTTTGTGATTCTTCTATCAAGATCTTGATCTACATTAAGCATGGGAGCATAATGAATAGTGTTAGTAGTTTCTAATGGATTTAGTAGATTTTTAAAATAATTCTTAAACTCTTCAGCTGCAATTGCTGATCCTATATGTAGCTCATTTCCTCTAATCTCTTTTGCAATTCTCCACCAGTTTTTCGCATCATTCACTCGATTTATTTTGTTTTCTAGTTCTTCAAAGTATTCACTTTTTCTTCTTTCACAGACATTTTTGTAGTTTTTTTGAGCAATTAAATAATTTTGTTTATCTATTACCTCATTTGACGATCTGAATTTATTAAGCATTTTAAATACATTTTCTCTAGCATGTAGACACCTGTAATTAAACCACCTCTGCTTAAACTTTGGAGTGCTGGAATTTTGATTTCCAATAGAAGATTTTCTAATTACTGAGACCAGTGCTTCTAAGCTATACGTTCTTTCTTCCTCCAGATTTAAATTCACATTTAATTTTCGTTGATAAGCTTGCCTATGCGAATCTCTCCACACCAGTTTTGGCAGCATTTCAAGTTCTTTAACAACATCAGAGGAACTAATTTTTAACTTTAACTTGATGGGCATATGATCAGACCATATTTTGTTTTCTACCTCAAAACTTTCAACAAAACCCAATCCTTCCTGTGATATTGCACAGATATCGTTAACAGAGCTACCATTTGTTTTAATACAGGTTAGATTTCCTATTTCATCTCCAACTGTTCTACCGTTCAATATTATTAGACCATAATCATTGCAGAATTCAACAAACTCTCTACCAATAGCATTTATTTTAAAATCTAGAGATTTTCTTTCATTCTTTCCCATGATAAACTCATCTTTATATGTATCTTCTATATATTGTTGTAAGTTGCCAATTCTGATATTAATATCCCCCATAATAATGGGTACGATCTCTGAAGTTGACTGAAAATATTCTTTTACTTCTAAAAATTCACTATGCCAATTTGTCCCTCTTATATAAAGAGGTATTAATGTTATTTTTGTTTCACCGGACTGCAATCTTATTAAATCTAACCCATTTTCGTTAAGATAGAAATGCTTTAAGCCTTTGGTTTTGAGTTCCTTTTTAACACCATACAAACATCCACCACTTGCTCTACCACATCTCTCTCTTCTTATTGCCGGTTTCCAATACAAGTCATGATTACCAAAATATTTGCTCATTCTTATTGTGTTATCATTAGTAATATGAGTTTCAATAAGCATAAACACATCACAATGTCCAAGATACTTAAAGAAATCGGGGAAAAGTTGTTTATTTTCTAAGCCATTTATATTAAAAGCTACAAAATTTACTATATGCGTTGTAACTTTGCTTACGGAATTAACATTAACTACATTTAAAGGATTACATAGACGATTATTATTACAATTTAAATTATTATTGAAATTTTTTAGTTTTTTGGTGAAATTTTGTTTAATAAATACTGATACTCTAAATTGATACCTAATATTTGTTCTCCATACAGCTGCTTCAATATCGGTTCTGCTTTTTCATTGCCACATACCAAGTGTTTGTTAAGATTCCATTTGAACCATTTTCCTCCGATTCTTATACGATCGTCTCTGACAACTATACGATGAACCTTGCTGATTTTCAAGACATCCTTCTTTAAACTTAACATCGCCCTTTTATCCTTTTGTTTTTCATCACTTCAGGCTTTTGGGTTAACTTAACATAAAGTTTAGATAAAAACAGATTTTAGCTATATTCGGGATGTTATAACATTGCGTATTATGAGATTTTCCTAACATTTTTTATGTAATCTAAAACTCTTCCCTTTTCTCTTCAAAACTCAGTTTAAGCCTTTCTCATATATTATTTCTTCTTTATGAAATACTGTATCAAAAAATTTCAACGTAAGATTTTTCCAGAAAGGCATAAAATATTAGAAATATTAAAGCTGAGTTTTGAAAACAATAGGGAAGAATATCTGATGAAAAAACAAAATTTTGTGAAAAAGTTTTCTAAACTTTATGTTAAGATATCTCAAAAACCTGATAAGATATTGCAAAGGTTACACCTAAGTTTTGAAAACAATTAAGAAGAATTTCAGATGACGTAAAAAATTTTGTCAAAAAGTCATGTTAAACTTCCAAAATATAGTAAAAAACGGGATGTTTTTAAACTTTTTGTTAAGATCTCTCGAAAACCTGATATGCTGAACCCCAAGTATGCCTTAGAGCTAGATTCTTAACCTCTCTAAAAACTTTTGGACCTGTGTAGTCATAACTTTTAAATTTGTCTCACACTTCCTCGCGAAAGAAAAATTCCACTCACGCACAATCACTCAGGAGAATTTTATTCTACTCACGTGAGTAAATCTACTCACGCACAAATATGGGCGCTTCATACAATCGCTCAGTCCCTTAATTCAACTTCGCTTAATATAGTTGGGCCTTTCGTTGTATTCGATCCTTATTTTAGTTAATAAAAAATAGCATTTTAACCTGCTAAAATCAGCAACAACTTGTGCTTAATATAAGTAGACAAAAGTAGACAAAATTAGAATAAATTTTTAATATCAACAAACTTTTCAATATCAACAAAATTTTAGCTACATTTACCCTCAATTTAGTTGAATGCAAATAAGAGTATATTTAGCTAAAAATCAACAGAAATATTTGCAAAAAAAAATTGTAGACTGATTTAAAAAAAAAAAGAAATAAGAAAAAAAAATAAACTTTGAAAACTTCAAAATTTTTTGTGATTTTTTTGTCCACTAATATCAAGTGTTAGCAAATTAGTTTGTTTTCTTTTCAACTAACTAAAATGTAGCTCAAATATAACTAAGTTTTTGTAGATTCAACTGATTTATATTTGCCACTATTTTTGCTATTCAATCTGCTAATTTTAGCAGTTTTTTCTGTATTTCCAAGCTATACAAAAGTTACGAGTGAAATTGTAGACACTTTTAAAATTTTAAATACTTAATGCTACATTTTAATGCTTGTCATCCTGATATCACATAACTTAACTATTGTAACAGCAATTGCCAATAAATTTAATTTATTGCACATAATCTTTCTTTGCTTATTTTTGGAATTATCACATAGGTATACATATATGTTTGTAGTCCCATAAATAATGATAATTGTCCATAAATTATTTTAAATCCAAATCATATAAAAAAAATTACAATTTAGATAATGATAAACCAATTAAAAGATTGTCACTAGCCTGTTAATATAATTTTTACATTGTTTCAAATAATTTGCAATAAAATTTATTTGAAAGTTAACAACCGAAAAATCACTAAAAACACCTGTTGGTAAAGTACACCTGGGCATGAAGAAGAACAAACAACAACGGTCTCTACAAGACAGGTCCGGATCCAGAGGGGGGGGGGGGACATTTCTCTTACCAGCAAACCATAAATAAGGAAAACGTGGAAATGAAAAAGAGAAAGAAAGAGATTTAAAAATTTTAAATGTTTTTTGTACGTTAATAACCTGATATATCCGAAAAATCTCTAGTGAATGTTTAGAATGGAGGTCACATGTACTTGCATCTTAGGAAAAAAAAATTCACACCAGGATTCGAAATTAACAGGTAAATACTGTTAATTTCGAATCCAAGAAAAAATTTATCACAATTGGCGAGTAGGTTTTATACAAAAAATACCTCATCACTTCAGTTTTTATTTATAAATAAGTCTTATTTTTTAAAGGAAAAATGGACTTTCAATACGAAAATTTTTATAATTATGAGTTTTCTTTACCAAGCTATTTTATTTTCGAAATGTTAAAAAAATCGCTTAAACATTTTTCTAGACCAAATAGATTTTTTTTGCTGGTGAACTTTCCTAATGAAAAATAAAATAAAAATTTGATTTATTTACTAGGGTGTGCAATCGGTTAATCTAGTTACTCGATTAATGAATGAATTTTAATAAAACAATTGTTCGAATAAATTAAAATGGCCAGTTTCGAGTAACGAATAACTCGTACAATTTTGGTCGATTAATCGAGTTAATCGAGTTTATAAAGAGCTTTCAACCTCCATATACTTACAAAAATAAAGCAAATTAAACATATTAGCCAGGTTGATACCAGTATTTCGATCTGGCTAAAGATCTCCTCAGAACCCAAAGTTTTAGAAAAGCCAGAGCCTCAGTTAATATTTTATAAAGGGTCCGCCATCTAACGTTTTTTTTCCAACTAGTGCTTATTTAGCTCATGTCTGATTTGACAGATAATTAGTTTTATCCTTCCGCTGAACGAATATGGTTGTACGCTTGCACAACGCTGGGAAATATTGCGACATTACATTGAAAATCATGGTAATGTTGCAGAATGTGTGAGCAAGGAGTGGCCGTTACAATGGCGATCGTTATCGGGCCATGTTGAACGAATTTTTGTTCACAAAAATTGAAGAGGAGGATATTGGCAACATTTGGTTTCACCAGGACGGCGCTACGTGCCACACAGCCGAAGCTACACTCGATGTTTTGCGCCCTGTTTTTGAAGATTGCATTATCAGCCGCAGAGCTGATGTCGTTTGGCCACCTCGGAGCTGCGATTTGACACCGTTGGACTATTGTTTGTGGGGTGCCGTCAAAGATAAGTGTTACGCCAACAAGCCAGAGACAATTGACGCTTTAAAGGACAATATTCGTGAATCCATTGGTGAAATACATACAGCTGCACACAATCGATAATGTGCTTAAAAATTGGACCGATCGTGTAGGCTACTGCATGGCCAGCCGGGGCAGCCATTTGAATGAAATTATTTTCCATTATTAACCGGAAGGATTGTACTTTCAAATAAAAAAAGAAATTTGAGAAAATATTCAGTAGTTTTTTTTTTATAGCATTTTAAAAAAAAAAAAGTTATTTGGCGGACCCTTTATAAAACTCAAAGCAATGTGTCAGTTACCGTTTTAATTTACATATTATATTTGTTCTGTAGAGGCACTACGATGTGGGAAATACTGTACTAATAATAAAAATAATTTTTTTTTTTGTCATTTTGAAGAAAAAAAACGTTCCACATCCAGAGCAATACCTAAAATTTAAAATTTTTGGCAATTTCGAAATATATTTTTGAAATATCATTAAACAATTAGAAACACTATTACTAGTATCCGAGCAAACAGTTCGGCCAAAAAACTATATTTTGTCGGTTTTTTGATATCTAGAGGCAATGATGACAAATTTTGGTATTGGAAACATGTTTGTTGAGCCGATTTAATACGATTTTGTGTATAAAATTTAAGAGAAAAGCCGAGGAATTTGCCGAACTTTCTGAGGCCGAACAGTGAATTCATTGCTTAACTACAGACTTTTCTTCAAATTTGACACTCAAAATAGCATCTAATCAGCCCAATAAACATTTTTCCATCCGCCAAATTTGTCCATAATGCTTTAAAATACCGAATACAGACCAAATTCATTTTCTGGCCGAACTGTTCTGTCGGACACTAACTATTACACTCAAATGAAATGTCAGTTTACGCAGACATCGAAACTATAAAAAAAAAATTAAGACCGAAAGTTCCGATTTACAGAAATTGAGTGAAATTTTTAAATATCTAAATATTCAACAAAAAAATTTACAATCGCAAAACTGTTAGATTGTGTTACTTCTAACTGCAAGATTCGAACTGACCTAAATTCATCATTATATTTATTTTCACTTTTTTCTTTCATTCAGATTTTTAAATTAAAAATTATCTATTTTGCAAAAAGAAAAATAAATAAAATAAATCTAACAAAAATTTGTCTTTAAAACTTTAACTAGGCCAGTTGGTAGCGTGCTGGCTTATCAGTGCGGGGGTCGTGGGTTCGATTCCCACCAGAGGTACTGGTCTTTTTTCACTACAACCTCGGTTAGGGTAATAGTATATAATTTGTAATTATATGATTATTAATTAATAAAAAAAAAACTTTAACTGCTTAGATTGCTATTCTATTCTTTTTTATATTCGCAAAAAATGGTAAAACATAGGTCTCTAGTTTTCTTTAAGTTGAAAATTATAAAAACGGGAAAAAACTCTTTTAAAAGTAAAACACCGCAATTAAATACTATTTTAGATCTAGTTAATTTTGAATTAATAATATTAACAAACGTTTATATAAAATTTTGATAAAAAAAAAAAATTCCGAACTGCTGATAACGTATTTATTTTGTGTGTTATTGTGAACTTTTAAGGAAAAATTTATGAAAAAAATATTTTAATTGTTCGAGTTACTCGAGTAATTAAAAAAAATTTACTCGCTTAATCGAATACGTGCAAAATCTCAAAATCGCGTTACTCGTTTACTCAAATTGAATAACCCACACACAGAGAAATAAAGTACCAACCGAATTGAAAAATGTATTTTGGTGTTAACAACCAATAAATTCGGATAGCACAACCATATTCAAATTTATTTTCTGAATATTTTTATTGTTGCAACTAAAATTCAGTTGTACTAACCGAACTTTGTTGTGAAAACTAATATTCAGTTGCATCAACCAATTCCAGTTGTACCAACCAATTCCAGTTGTAGTAACCGAATTTGAGTCGTAGTAACCGAATTTGAGTCGTAGTAACCGAATTTTAGTTGGAAAATTACTGATTTTTCTTTCTATGCATTATTTACATATTTCAAAGTGTAATTTTATTTTTTTTTTAATAAAAAAATATAATTTTCCTATTTAAGTACAGAATTACGAATTACATAAACAAGTTAAAGATTTTCCTGTAGTAACGAGTTTTATTTTTTGCAGTTTTATTAATTTTTAGTTAAATTTAATAAATTTGTTTATCATATCAATGTTGTGGTTTATGGATTCAATTACAAAATAAAAATATTTTCAAAGATTTCTTTATTTTAAGATATTCCAATATTAATAACCATAATATATTTGAATCCAATAATAAAGGGTTTGCCAAATAACTTTTTTTTTTGAAAAAAAAAACTACTGAATATTTTCTCAAATTTCTTTTTTTATTTGAAAGTACAATCCTTCCGGTTAATAATGGAAAATAATTTCATTCAAATGGCTGCCTCGGCTGGCCATGCAGTAGCCTACACGATCGGTCCAATTTTTAAGCACATTATCGATTGTGTGCAGCTGTATTTCACCAATGGCTTCACGAATATTGTCCTCTAAAGCGTCAATTGTCTCTGGCTTGTTGGCGTAACACTTATCTTTGACGGCACCCCACAAATAATAGTCCAACGGTGTCAAATCGCAGCTCCGAGGTGGCCAAACGACATCAGCTCTGCGGCTGATAATGCGATCTTCAAAAACAGGGCGCAAAACATCGAGTGTAGCTTCGGCTGTGTGGCACGTAGCGCCGTCCTGGTGAAACCAAATGTTGCCAATATCCTCCTCTTCAATTTTTGAGAACAAAAATTCGTTCAACATGGCCCGATAACGATTGCCATTGACTGTAACGGCCACTCATTACCATGATTTTCAAAGTAATGTCGCAATATTTCCCAGCGTTGTTCAAGCGTATACACAACCATATTCGTTCAGCGGAAGGATAAAACTAATTATCTGTCAAATCAGACATGAGCTAAGTGTTACCATTCACGAAATAAGCACTAGTTGAAAAAAACGTTAGATGGCGGACCCTTTATTAAGCGAATTTATAAGTTGTTACGATTAATAAAATCTATAATTTTTTTTGACAAAATTATAGATTTTCATACAATTATCCAATTAATTTGGACAAGTAACAGCCGGATTCATGCAATTTTGTATATAGTATCAATATCGTATTTTTACATTAGTCTTTTAAATGTTTTACCAACCCTGGAAAGTTTATTTCACAATTTGTTTTGTATTTTTCTTTCTATGTTTTAAACATTTAAATAAAATTAAAAAATTATTGTTTTGATTGTTTATTTTGGAATATAATATTTTATGTGTTAAGGAATAATTTTGTGAAGGAAGCAGTCGTGACATTTAACATCAAGCGAACAAATTATATATGAAAAGCAGTAACAATTAATATGGCACATACCTGCAAATACATATCGTGTACTTATACACCATATACGAAGCTTTTGTGGATCTCCCCCCAATGCTTTTATTGGGTATTTGGCATATTTAATAGTACATTAAGAGAATTCTCTACATGATATTTTACATGAAGTTGCACTGGCACTTGTCCATTGAAACTGTTCATTCAACTAATATTAAATTTCATAAAATCGTATGCAAAATATAATTTTTTTTATTAAAAGTTTCATCCAATCGGAGAAAAAGTTTCTTATAAAACTAGTTTCATAAACAGTATATAGCTTTTTGTTAATTTGAAGAAAAATTTCGCTCACCTTGTGAAGAAAAGTTACATTAGTTTACTGAAAATTTGAATTTTTTTTCGTCCACTAAAATTCTCTCTGTGTAGAAGCTTGACAAATAGAAAAGCATGCCGATTATGCAGAGTACGAAATAAAGACCGCATATTCTTGACATATGCTAAAAAAAAAAATATTTTGTTAAAAAAAAAAATTATTTCCGACTAAGAAAAATGGTACAAAATACAAATTTCCCACAAGAATTTATTAAGATAAATAACCAATATTTAAAAAAGAGAATTGCCCCCAATTTCGTCCCGCTATTCGCAAAAAACTGGACCTGAGTCGGACCAAATTTGGAATTTCTCATTTTGAAATGGAAATATCTCAGGAACTATTAGAGATAATCCACACAAGTAAGCATGTTTTTTGAAAGTCGTAAATTTGTACAATTTAATGTATATTAGATACAATTTCATCCGAATTTGGTCCCAAACAAAGTTTTGTGTATTATATATAATTGTATCGAATTAGATATAATTCGATCTTATTAAATAAAAGTTGATACAAACAGTTCCCACCTTTACTCAACAATTATATCAAATTATATATAATTCCATAAACTTATATATATACGACTAATATAATTTTTACAGTTTTTCACGACGGTGAAACAGTGGAGCCAAAAAATATGTCTCTATTTCAACAATTTAACTCCGAACAAGGTCGTTTTGTAGAAACATTTGCTTTTCTCAAACTTTATATGTTAACTAACTCTTTGGAATTATAAATGTAATTATATCCAAAATCACTTAGAAAATATTTGTCATATGGCACCACATATAATTAAACGTGGCTTTGTAATGGACCATAGATAATCATTTCTGAATTTAATTTGAAAATATTCGAAACATTGCACATAAATTATTTCTATTTAATTTTGTATAGAACAATATATGCCTTTATAAAAAATTATAAAAAAAGATATTTTAAATATTGGTTCACATGAATTTTTATATAATTATATGTACATTTATGTTGAAATATATACGAAAGCATATATAATAGGGTGGGGCAATTTGTATGGAAGGAAAAAAATCTTAATGGGCGCTTCGCGTTTCTGATTCTTGGGATTGTACTGAGCAAAAAAGTCCACTAGACCATACGTCTACGGTGAAAATCGAGCTTCCAGATTTTGACTACGGCAAAGAAGCCCTATTTTGAAATTAAAAATTAACCCCTTAAACCCCACCCACAAATATTATTGATGCTTTAATCAACTAGAGAATCTTCCAAAGAAGAGATTGATACCATAATCCTGTATAAGCTCCTCCTACTTCCTGAGATATGTCCATCCCACACATTGTTACTTTCACAAAATACGGCTAAAAAGTCAAAATCTGGAAGCTCGATTTTCACCGTAGACGTATGGTCTAGTGGACTTTTTTGCTCAGTATAATCCCAAGAATCAAATCGCCCCACCCTAATATATAACTCTATATTGTACATATATATAATAAGATACATTAAGTATAATTGATTATATGACAATATAAATATATATACATACATATATACATACCCTCATATAAATATTTTTGAATCAACGCAAAGCTATATATATACAGTTTATATGATAATATAAATTTATACATGGAAACATTTAATAGTATAAAATTATATCTGAATATATTTAAACTTTTTTACTTGGGTAATTTGAAATATGATTAGGTGTTTTCTGTCAAAGAAGATAAAACTGAATGAAAATGTTAAAATATATATTAATAAAATTGTTCTGTCTTTTAATTTCAGATACCAAAGACATACTTCATGGTATAACAGGACATTTTAGAGCTGGTGAATTAAGTGCTATAATTGGTCCTTCAGGTGCCGGAAAAACTACATGCTTAAATATACTCTCCGGATATACGTAATGCAACCTTCATATTTTGTAACCCACAAAAATTCCTAATTGAAAATATATTTTTATTCGCCCCTCTCCCAAACAAAATTTTAGACCATATGGTTATACCGGTGATGTTACGGTCAATGATTATTTACGTGATCTTAAAGCCTTTAAACCGAATGTGGCATTTATTACACAGGATACTAGTCTACAGCCCTATTTGACAGTTAAAGAAGCCATGCATTTTTCGGCAAATCTAAAAATTGGCGCACATATGAGTAAAAGTGCTAAAAGAGATCGAGTAAGTAGTGAGTGAAGTTTTTTTTTTGGATTGATTATTGATTGGTTTTTTCTTTTTATCATTTACAGGTTAAAAACATTTTAGTAGCAATAGGAATGTATGAAAATCGTCATACTAGAACTGGTAAATTGTCGGGAGGTCAAAAGAAGAGACTATCAATTGCTTTAGAATTAGTTAGTAATCCTCCTGTTTTAATGTTGGATGAACCAACAAGGTAAATTAGAAAAAAAAACAAAAGGAAAATTTGCTTGAATACTACGTTCATATTGAATTCCAAAATACATATTTTCGTGTTATTCAAGTTTTCAATTTTCAATTTTTATGCAATTTGAAAATCGAAAACTTGAAATACTTGAAAAAAACGTATTTTGAGGTTCAATATGAATGTAATATAAGAAATAATTTGAAAAATCTTTATAAATTAAATTTAAAGATATTTCTACACTCAAACAAAAAGTTAGTAGAAAAATTCGTAAAACGTTTTATATCCCAATATGTATACTGTATGACGATTCCCAAAATATTTCGTGTCTAGCATTGAGATTGCGTGAGCAGGACCGTTTTCAAATAATGCATTTTTTTAGTTTTTTAAAGAATTTTGTAATTTAACTAAAGACGACATAAACAATAGTAGTATCGTATGAAACATGTTAAAGGATGTCCGCACAAATCCTTTTTTCGGGGATATCCAGCAAAAACATAGTAATTACTACCTAATATAATAAAATAATGGGTTACCGATAAGAAACTTATGATGCATTTCTCTCATACAAAAATAATTGGTGGAATATAATAGGTTATTCATCCATCTTATTACTTCCAGGCAAAATATAAAGATACAAAATTTTCTGAAAATCTATTTTAAGGCTCATTATAATTCGTATTTTTGTAAGCTATAGGGTAAGGTGTTAGTTTTGGTATATCTTAAACTAAATTACATTGAAAAAAAATGAATTTATGTTTTAAACTATCATTTATTATATGCCCCGGTGGTTCAGGGTATAGAGTAGTTGTCTGTTAATCAGACGATTCCGAGATCGATTTCCAATTTTTAAATTGGTAATTTTTTTACAAATCTATTTTTAGGCCCATTATTTGTTTCGTTCTGGTAATGGTTAATTTTTCATGTGTGTATAGTAGGGCGGGTCGATTTAAAAATCGCTCAACGTACAAGGAAAATCGTATTCTAGGTATCAAAATAAGAAACTTTGCCGAAGAAACCATACCTCTAAAACGAATTCTGAAGTCCCTACTTTATTGAAAATCCCAATTTGAACCATTTACAGTGCCTAAATCAAATTCAACCCAATCGAATATAATTTATACATTCATCTGCTAGAGCGTCTTCCGGAGAAGAAATAGAGACCCTAATCTTGCAAAGACTCCTCCTACTTTCTGAAATATCTCTATCCCGAGATTTGGACATTTTTGCTATAAAAACACGGCTAAAAAGGTCCTCTTTCAACTTAAATTTTAACCCCTTAACGGTCACCTAGAATGATAATTTATGCATTAACCCGCTAGCGCGTCTCCCGGAGAAGAAGTAGCTCCCATAATCTTGGAGAGATTCCTCCTACTTTCTGAAATATCAAAGTGTGCTTTTTCAAAATTTGACTCTACGGGTCAAAAGTCGGGACATCACAATTCGTTTTAAAGGTATGGTTCCTTCGGCAAAGTTTCTTATTTTGATCCCTAGAATACGATTTTCCTTGTACGTTGAGCGATTTTTTTTGCCTCCCTACAAATCGACCCGCCCTAGTGTATAGGTAACCCATTATAATTCATATCTACGTAAGGGTGACAGCAATGCATAACTCATTACTTTTAGGACATTTCGTATAAAAAATGTTAGAGTTATAATATAAAGGGTAATATGTCCGAACATTCACGTTTAGATTACTAGACTCATTATTTGGGAAGGTGTGAGTTTGCTTGGTATTCTATAAAAAAATGTTTTTTAGGTTTTTGTGCGCAGATTTTTGTCATTTAAATTCCCAAATTTTCATCAAAAACTCACCAGTCATTGGAATTCGGGCATACTGGGTCATACGGTGTGCACAGACACTACCTGCATAACTAAAATAACGTTACCCTTTAAATACCGTTACCGAAATAACTGCAACACCGTTAGCCTTAAAATAACGTTACCGCTAAAATACCGTTTCCAAAATAAGTAAAATACCGGTAATGCTGAAAACCGTTACCGAAATAACTGAAATACCGATACCCCTTAAATGCCGTCACCGAAATAAAATAAAATAGCGTTACCGTTACCGTTACCCGCATCGCATCGGTTAACATGCATGCAAAATACCTCATTGCTCTATGTTTGGACTAGAAAAATTTGATTTTTTTTTCATAAATCAAATATTTGAATAAATTTTGAAAATAGATTTTTATTTAATTTATATCACATCGACTTTACTATTCGTATATTTGATTTATTTTTATATTTCAGAAAAAATATGGGTGCATTTGGCTGAAAATATGATATCCCTGCAGGAAGCTTGGGGTCAAGTGTCTCCAAGTCTCCACTTTTGTCTACTATTTTGTTGACATTGTCAACTAAGCGTCTACACTTTTTACTTTATTAACTCACTAGTAAATTTTTGGTGCCAATGTCTACATATGGTCCCATTAGAACTAATTAGTCACTAGTGAATCTATGGTTCTTATGTCTACATGTGGTCCCATAAGAACTAACGAGTCACTAGTGAATCCGTGGTCCAATGTCTACATATGGCCCCATAAGAACTACCTAGTCACTAGTGAATCTATGTTTCTAATGTCTGCATATGGTGCCATAAGAACTACCTAGTCACTAGTGAATTTTTGGGTCCAATGTCTACATATGGTCCCATAAGAACTACCTATTCACTACCTAGTCAATAGTTCTAATGTCACTAGTGATTTTCAATGACACGTACATGTTAAATGTCTATAGCAAATTACATTGCCTGGGGAATATTTGGTTAGTAGTACTGGTGACACAGTCAATAGTGAATCAATACTTTTTCACTATTGACATTTCCTGCAGGGATATTATTTAAATAAATACTTCTTTCTGTGAAAAATTACATGTTCTATCATATTTTTCAGAAAAAATTAACTTTAAAGTACTTTTTCACAAAAAAATATGTAATTTGAATTTAAAGATATCAATGTCAAATAGCGCGGTTACAGCTATGCCTAGCATTTTTGTTTCGGTTGACATTACGATAACATTTTGGTTTTTTTCAATAAAATTTGAAAACCAGCAATTAATTTAAGGCCATCTTCCAATACTTCTGACTCATTTTTGGTGTTGATTTTGAATAAAATATTACTCCAGTATTTCGGAGCCAAAACTGTAGGACCGCAATATATCATATTTAAAGCCAGATGCATCCCAAATTTTTATGGAAATATAAAAATAAATCTAATATATGAATATCAAAGATGATCTGATGATATCAAATAAAAATAAATCTGTTTAACAAATTTGTTCAAATATTTGATTTATGAAAAAAGAACACATGTCTCTTAATAACTTAGGTATTTTATGAAAATGTTAGTACAAATTTCTGAAATTGATGGTAAAAACTATGTAACGTTTTAAACAACAAGCTAAATAAAAATTTAATTCAAAATATTAAATTATTTCACCATATTTTGCGTTTCCCTTAAGATTCTATTAAAGTGCGCTATAATTTTGACACACTACTTTTATAGGTAAGGTACTGGCAATTTTTTCTTCCAGGTTTAGGAAATAAATATGTGAATTTTTAAATTGCCAATTCAAAATACAGATAAGTAGGTGCGCGATAAGTTTGAGCAGTGCTTTAAATTTGAGTGATGAAAGTTGCCCAATAATAATTTTCAAAAACAGTCTAAAAATGTCAACATTTTCAAAAAATTCTTAAAAATAGCGCGAAAACAAACATAACATTTTTTTACGATTTTTTGATAGATATTTGACATGTTAAAACATAACAACTAAGTTTTTTAAAAAATAGTTACCCTTTAAGTGCGTACAAAGCTTTAAAGTTTAAATTTCAATTAATTATACCGCACCTAGAGAACGCGATTAGGATATAAAAATTGACTGAAAATGTATACTGGGAAAACAACATATCTTCCTACCAAGTTCTGTTAAAAAATTCTCATGGAATCTATGCTTGGTAAAAAATTGGTTAATACCGTAATTGAACTGATTAGAACATAGTTTTCCCATCCTATTGAACTTTTGATAAAACACAAACTATTGTGAATTTCGAAAAATGCTGAATCGCGTATTTACTTAAATTAACTAAAGATTAAAATCTGAAAATTTGACATCTTATCACAAAAATCTCGGTACAAAAATCTTTTTTTTACATAATATTCCTAAAAAAGAATATGTGCGGATATGCTTTGACATGTTTTTTATACCGTTGGGCGCGCCTTAAAAAACGGCTTTTTCCCTTTATGTTCCTAACCGCCGGAATTTTCAAAAATCCGTCGAATCAGTTATCTGTGCGGGATTAGGATCTCAGATACTAAATTTTAAGTTCCTCACTGTAACCAGTCCGCCAATGGGGGAAACTTTCCGCCTTTTAACCCCTATTTTTATACACAACGACATATCTGGTTATTCGACACAATTCAATTTTTTAATAAAAAATCATTCACCGACAAATTCAGAATCAAGCCAAATTTTATGTTTTTCTTTTTTAAGTGGTTTAGATAGTTCTACCTCCAATCAAGTTATATCATTACTTAAAAAACTGGCCGTAGATGGGCGTACTATAATCTGTACCATACATCAACCAAGTGCCTTAACATTTCAAATGTTTGATCATTTATATGCCATAGCGAAAGGAAGTTGTATCTATTCCGGAGGGGCACAAAATCTGGTGCCATTTTTAGCAGAAGTGGGACTACATTGTCCGGAGTCTTACAATCCAGCGGATTATTGTAAGTTGAACGAAATTAGAAATAAAATTAGCAAACAATTTATTATTAATAAAAACTTCAACAGTAATGGAAATTGCCACCGATGATTATGGACCACAAAATGATAAATTAATCGAGAAAATAGAAAATGGACGCAATAATAATTATAGACAAACAAAAGCTGCCAGAAAACAACAATCAGAGGCCATGAAAGCAATGGGTAAGAACAATATTAAAAAAATAAATAAAATGAGCTTTTAAACCAAATTAAAAATATCTTCTTACAGATAAACAAATTAGAACCACTGGTCTCTTAACCCCCATGACAGCACCAGTAATGACTCCCCCGCTCAACAACTACAATTCAGGTAGTCAATATACCACCACCCATCATTATCATGCCAGCCGACAGACGAAACCTTTAACACCCATTAAAGAAATGTCTTCACGTCTCGGCGATAGTCGTGGTATTCTAAATGATCCGAGTACAGCGGACGATAGTGGCTGCTGTCAACAAATGGAATCGCCGAAACTATGTAAACGCGAAAATATTTATGCTACTCCATTCCATCGACAATTGAGCTTATTGCTGCTGAGAACATTTTTAATATTATGGCGTGATAAATCATTGACAGCTTTAAGATTTTCAATACATTTAATTACGGCCGTTATGATCGGTTTCATATATTATGGCATTGGTAATGAAGCGGAAAATGCATTCAATAACTTCCGTTATTGTTTTTATTCGATAATGTTTGTTATGTATTCAGCATTTTCATCGATTTTAGTGAAATGTAAGTAAAGACTTTATTACCCTGTTGCATATATTGCATTTTTAATTAAGATTGAAAATTCATTACCATTAGTTGATACTAATGAAAACTAAAAAAATTTTATTACCATTTAATCATAATGAAATATTTCCATTAGAAAAATTATTATTAATGATAATGAAATCACACTAATGCATAAAAAAACTAATTACAATTGATAAAAAAAACATGTGATTACAAAAAAAAAATCCTGGGTATCAAGAAATTAGTAGTATTGGAGTGATTAATATTTGGAACGAAGTTTCATGGAATGAAAGTGGAATTTAAAGATTAAGCGTGAAGAGCGGTATAGAATGGGGAACGAGTGGAATTGGAACATTAGTTACAGGTAACGAAATTGTATTGAACTGGAAACGAACGAAAAGTAAAAAAAAAACACAAAATAAATAAATAAATCACTGTGGTTGCTTTGCAAATTATGGAATCCTTGGGATCTTTTCCGGACCTAGCATATTTGTATTATTAGTATGTATTAATGCTCCTGTGGAGCAAACATTTCGTTTTGCCCTATATCGTTTAATTTCGGAGAAACCGGCCATGGATACGGGGGCGGGTGTCGTCGGACCCGGATTTCAGCATGCTCTGCCCATGGGCAAATATCCCTCCGTTTTTCAGGCGGAGGTCTTCGATATCTGTATCTGTGTGGAAGAGTGTCTGCGGAGGAGGACACGTGTTGCACTTGGTGCCTTGAGGGCTCAAGATGTGTCGTCGGGTCTGGTTAAGGAATGTATCGACTCTCTAAATCGTCTCGGACTTAACAACTCCTTGACACTGGGCTCGGTTCCTGGCTATGAGGGGCATGAGGGCAACGAACGGGCTGACTGTTTGGTCAACTGCGGAGCTCGTCGACAATTCATTGGCCCTGAACCCTTCTGTGGCGTACCCAATGGGTATGTCAGAGAGAGGCTCAGAGGATGGAGGGAATCGGAGTTTGGGGCATATTGGGCCAGATCGCCTGGGCAGCGACAGGCGAGGCTGTTTATATCTCCCTCTGGGGAGAGGTCGCGGAAACTCTTGTCTGTGACGAGGGGCGAACTAAGGACCGTGACGGGTTACCTTACGGGACACTGTGGCCTTGGGTATCAATTGTACAAAATGGGACGATCCTCTACGAATACGTGCAGGTTTTGTGAATTGGAACCCGAGACCTCAGAGCATGTTCTCTGCAAATGTCCTAGGCTCTCCGACAGGAGGGTGCGTTATTTTGGTGGTCGAATAGTGACGCCATCGGACGTTTGCAATTGGTTACCTGGTAGGATATTTGGCTTCGTAGGGAGCCTGAACCTATAGGGTGTATTCGTTGGCAGCACAAAAAACCAACTTCTGGTAGCGGTGCATAGTGCCACTCTAGTCTAATCTAATCTACCGGCCATTTAAAAAAACACCATTTTAGAAAATGGCTGGTATCTCAAAACTGAGCCAGATATCGAAAAACGAAAAAATAATTTAAAAACTTGACCTGTGTAACATAACAATTTCACTCGTTTCCCGTTCCATTCCATATCATTCCATTTTGAACCAATGATTCTAAATTCGGAGTGTTTAGATTTGTATTTTCATATAAGTATCTGGGTTAACAAATAATAAAGACATCCTGTGGTTGTTTCGTAAAAAAGAATCCCTCTGTATCTTTCCTAAAACTAGCCTATATGTATGTATTATTAGGGTGTAATAATAATATTCCTTTGCAGCAAAAATGTTGTCCGTTTTGCAACATCTCGTTTAGTTTCGGAGATACTAGCCATTTTAAAAAATGACCAGTACCTCGAAAACAAAGCGAGATATCGCAAAACGGGAAAAAAAATTTCAAAAGTTGAAGTAAAAAACACACCCCGATAATACAACTGATGTAGGTTTGGGAGGGATCCCGAAGGAATTATTTTTAGAAAAACGGGGTTTTTTTACCAATATGTGTGATAATAGTAATAAGCTTACACCAAATTCAAATTCCGTTCCCCATTTTATTACAAAACAGATTGAAAATTAATATCTATATAATTTCAGTAATTTTGAGCTCAATAATTATTTAAAATACGCATGATGCTGAGCGAGGACTTTCCATTCATGATTTGACCGATTTTTCACAATTATAAAAGCCTATTTATTATTCAATGGTACTTATATTTTGTAATTGATTCATTATTAATGGCAATGCAATTTAAAACCATTTTCATTAATCAATGAAATTAAATCCTCAAATCGTTATCATTAATTAAAAAAACTGATAATGAAAACAATTCCATTGCCATGATCATGAAATCATCATTTCATTAGTCTGCTTAATTGATTAGTCCCATGTATGCTCTGTTGGTACTATGAATGTCACTGCCGCAATTCCGGTGGATTTTTAAAATATAAACACAGTTCATTAACATCTTCTAGAATATGTCACCGGATTAACCTAGGACATGTCCTAGAACTATTATAAAAGACAGTTTGATGACATTTCACAAATAAATTTTTCAATAATTAGTTTTGTTTTATTTCTTTTTCACATTTTAGTTCCCTTGGAATTTCCGATTGTATCCCGAGAACATTTCAATCGCTGGTATTCCCTAAGAGCCTATTATGTTGCCATAACACTAGCCGATATACCCATACAATTTTTGTGTACATCGACTTATATAGTGATAACGTATATAATGACAGATCAACCCTCGGATATATATCGCGTGACATTATTTTGTATAATAATCTTTTTGACAGCATTGGTGGGACAAAGTATAGGTCTGACGGTGGGAGCTTCACTGAATATCAAGGTAAATAAATATATTTAAAGATAAACCAGATAATATTTAATCTCTTAATTTTATTTTATTCCAGTTGGCGGCTATATTTGGTCCATTCTTCATTTGTCCATTTTTAGCTTTTTCGGGATTCTTTTTACAAGAAAAACATGCACCGGGTCCATTAAAATGGATCTTCCAAACATCATTTGTAAAATATAGTTTTGAGGCATCGATTTTATCATTATTTGGTTATGATCGTCCACGCTTGGAGTGTCATCAAATGTATTGCCATTACTCAAGACCTAAAATATTCCTTAAAGATCTTGATATGCTAAATGCTAACTATGAAATGTCCATAATATTTTTAGTCTCTTTATTTTTAGGTTTACGTATTATAGCATTTTACATCATGTCCTTTAGATTGAGATTATTTAGGTAGTGAAAACATCCATAAATGGAAATCTTTGTAATATACAGTTAGACAATTTCAAATGCTATTTTAGGCGAATATTATTATAAAAAAAAGTTTCCCGAAAGAAGAAATATTTCATACATTTATAATCAGGGACCGGAAATAACAGTTATTTTTCAATTTTCTAAAAAAGCATAGAGCGGGAAATGTCGGAGAACTGATTCAAGTATGTAACATTGATAGTTGTGGAAAAGTCTTTCGTAAAATGATCTCTTTTCTAAAATTTGTTTTTGATATTTTTTTGACTTTTTATATTTTCGAGCAAATATAAGTTATTTTTTCACTTTTATTTTTTCGAGCAAAAATATAAGCAATTTTTTTTTTTTCAAAAATGCATTAAAATAATTTGTTTTTATTTTTGAGAAGCTCATAACAAATGCATCTAAATGTGAGGAGTCCCGATAAAAATAACCTGTATATGAATTTTTAATTGCTATAAATTTAAAAACAGAAAAAAAGATGTTTCAAAATAACAAAAAAAAAAAAATTATTTTGCTCAAAAAAATAAGTCACTAAAAAATTTTTATTTTTGCTCCAAAAAATAAAAGTCGAAAAAATAACTTTTTGCATCTTACTTTTTATGATAAAAGCAATAATAATTTCGGTTCCTGTTTATAATAAAATAAATTGAGCAATGGTAAAGGAAAGCTTTGTTTAATTCTTTTTTCTTTTTTTTTTTTGATTCGTTTTTAAAATCAATCTACCGATATTTGTTATTGAATGTATTTGCACTTTCGTTTATATAAAATTTAATATTGTACAGCACTAGGGATATATATATTTTGAAAGTTTGATTACTTTCCAGCAAGATAATTATTTTTGTTTGTATACACAAAAAAAATGTTTCTCAATACAATTTCAATTAAACTTTTGTTTGATTTCAAACTCGCTTTTAATTAAAAGTTTAATAATATCTATTAAATGTTTAATTGAAAATGAATTTGATGCACACAAAATCTCCATTTTTTGTAACCCATAAACAACAAATTGAAGACAAAGCAAAAAATTTAAAAAAACACCAAAACTTTAAAAAAAAGTTGTCAAAAGTAAAAAAAGTTGTCAGAATTTCAAAAAAATTGCTAAAATTAGAAAAAGCAAACGCCAAATTGAAAAAAAATAATCGCTTAAATTGATTTTTTTTAAATATAAGAGATATTTTAAATATAAGAGATGTTTTAAATTTGAATAATTTTTGGGTTTTTTTTTTTCAATTTTGGCGTTTTTTAATTTTGTCAAATTTTTTAGTTTTGGCGATTTCTTTAAATTTTATCGATGTTGTATTATATAAGCAATTTTTTAGATTTTAGCAATTTTGACAATATTTTTTTTTTTTTTTTTTTAATTTTAGCGATTTGTTTAAATTATTGTATTTTTTAAACTTTGGCGGTTGTTTCCAATTTTAGCTATTTTTTTCAATTTAGCTCTTTTTTTATATTTTGTCCCCCTAATTTTTGGTGAGTTTTTACCATTTAAAATAAAGTTTTAATAGTGTCTACTAAAAATTTGTTTGAAATTGCAAACAACATACAATTAAATATTTAATAAAAACGATTAAAATCTTAATTGAAACTAAATCAATTAAAAAATTACAAATTATTTTAATTGATGCTACAATTTCTTTAATAGCAACGAATTCAATTAAACTTTTAATTTTATTAACAAATATTTTAATTGAACCCCGATTTTAGTTTTTCCTGTATAAGGGTTTTCTATAGAAATATATCAAGGAATTTGAGGGGTTTTCTGTAGACAAACGTGTTTAGAACTAAGTGTTTAGAACTAAGAATAGAAACACATATTATCTAAGGGTTTCCTAAAACAAAAAGAGTATTCAGTGTCTAAAGTCATGAGATACTGACGAATATTGCAAACCAAAAAGTCAGACTTTTTACAATTAAAAATTTGTTGAAGACATTTTTCTATAGAAAACAAATCATATGCTCAATTTCTAAAACAAAAAACCAGAAACTTTTTTCTAGAGAAAAGTCCTCAAATTTCGTCGATACTTTGACTAAGAACAGGGCACAGTTAAATTCCGCCAGTTTCCATGGAATTTTTTCTACAAAAAAACTTCTAGATTATAAAAATGTTTTCCATAGAAAATTCCCTAGTTTGTAAGTTTTTGTCTACAAAAAACTTTAATATTTCGGGAAACCATTTGATTCGACTAGCTTTTATCTATAGAAAAATCGTTCGATGCAGGGCTTTCCTTTTAAACTTGTTTTTAAGTTAAACCCTGTTTCTGATTACTTTTTTTCTAGGGAGAAAGCTGATTAGATTCTGATATTTTTCTATAGGAAAACCCCTTATACTCTGAGGACTTTTTTCCACAGAAAACTCTAATTTTCTTCGTTTTTCTGTAAAGCTTTCTATAGAAATATCCTCAGATTTTTGAGAGACCAAGTTCTGACAAAAGTTCCAAAAAATCAACTTATCGGTCAGTTAGCCCATACTCCAGGGAACATACATTTTAAATTTCATTTAAAGGGGTTTGGGCTGGCTGTCCAGGGGAAGTTTTTCTTTGTTTGCCCCCCATTGAAAGAATTTTCGAAAATTCAAGTCAGTCAATAACGTTACCCTTTTAAAATATACAGATTATATATTTTTGTCTTTTGTGTTATTGAGCTAAAGATCCTTTATTTTATAATTATAATTATTTATTTCCAATATTTCGTCTTCGCATTGGAAGACTTCTTCAGGGAAAATTTTTTATAATTAAAAACTTAAAAATAATAATTGCCGAAATTGAAAAAAAAAATTTCTTTAGTGTTGAATAGTTTTTGGGTTTTTTTTTTTAGTTTTGGCGTTTTTTTAATTTTGGCAAATTTTTTTAGTTTTGCCGATTTCTTTAAATTTTGGCGATGTTGTATTATTTAAGCAATTTTTTAGATTTTAGCAATTATTATTTTAAGTTTTTTAATTATAAAAAAATTTCCCTGAAGAAGTCTTCCAATGCGAAGACGAAATATTGGAAATAAATAATTATAATTATAAAATAAGGATCTTTAGCTCAATAAAACAAAAGACAAAAATTTATTTAAAAGATCGAAGAAAAATAAGAAAAGATTATATATTTTTTTTCACGACAACCCCAGGAAATTTAAAATATATGGATATTATTATACTCACTACAAAAGAAACCACTCAATCAAATTTAACACGGGCACCGTCTAAAAACGTCTTAGAGAATTCGGGCATAAGTCTTTTGCTGATAAATACACTCACAAGAACTTTTCCATAAAAAATCAACAGTTATTTAAAAGTTTAATCGGTAAAGTTGTTTTAATAGAATATATAGTTAAATTTACAAAGAAATATATTTTCTAATTTTCTGTCTGTTATTCAATAAACAAAATAAACAAAAAAACGGACTTTCCGTAGTAGTTAATATATTCAGTTAAATTTTTCTATTTAAAACAAAAAGTTGTTATATTATATTGAGTATTGAAATAAACGAAAACAATCTATTGTTTTTATGGATTTTGTCAGTTAATTTTTCAACAGTCAACTGTAAACTAAAAAATACAATTGTTTTAAACGAAAAGTAAGTAGTCCTGTTTTTAACTGATTTTCAGTTGATTTAATGTGTATATTCAGTAGCCTTTACGGATAAAATATTGTGAGTGTATGAAAACTTATATAATTTGTTTTTAAAAAACTTAAGTAAAGCTATTTTTGCCAATTTATTGTCCAACATTTTTATTGTGTATATGATAAGTTTTTTTTTCTTTCAGTGTACTGTATCAAAATATATTTTCCTAGGTCTGTATTTTAATTTGTAAATTTTTTAAATTAGGCTACCAAAACATAAACCGTCTAAGCAACTGATTTCATACTTAGTGAAATATTTGCAGCCATTTTATATTAAAAAATTTAAATCCTCAATTTTTTTTTTTTCAAATTACCCACATCACAATTTTGGTGAATTTTCATGAATAGAGTTGAAAAGTGTAGTTCATTTTGTTCACAACCAAGTTTAATTTCAAAACGATCTTTTCAGATTTTCGTTCATTTTATTCACAATTGAAAAACAAATCATTGACTAATATAAACTTATGGAAAATTTAAAGAAATCGGCGAATGATTAAGTGAACTTGAATAATGAACTAGTTCAAATGCGTGAACTATGGTACTAACAATGCCCAACTCTATTCGTGTAAAAACAAAATCCTTTAAGTAATAAAACATTTTATTTTTTGGGTCGTTCCACACGCAACGTAGACAGTCATCAGTACGTCCCCTTTCGTTTGCATGTTGAAACTTTATAAAATTAGTATGACCAAAATTTTTTTTATTTTTTTAAAATTTGTTGTCGTTCACGTTGTATCGCTCCTTAAATTTGTTTTTTTTTTTTTTAAATTTACAAAAATACAAACTGTTCAAATAATCGTTAATATTGAACGCGTAGTCCGATTTTAAATATCTCATTTCGAAGCTTATTTTGTCTTCTTTGAGATATGTGAAGCTTTTATTTATACGCATTTGAAAAAAGGATAAAAAAAAACTTACAAATATCCTGGTTTCGCAAATATCTCAAAATATATCTCCTTTTTTTTGTCCAAACATGTCCATGATATGTCCTCTAAAACATATACAAAAATTCAGAATGGAGTGTTAATATGTTTATAGAAAAATTATTTTTTCCGATATTACTTCGATTATATTCAACATAAAACAACACAACTTTCCAAAACTTTGAACAAATATTAAATTTGAAGAAAAAAATAATCATAAAATAAATTTAAAATAGAGTGATTTATGAACTCACTAGAGTATGGGGTTCCTCATTGTGGTATCTATATCTAACGTATTGAGAGAGTGCCCAGCAAAACTTTGGTAATGGGTGCGATAAAGTAATGCATTATCTTGTAATGTGTACCTGTATCATTATTTTCCAACAAGAAGTAATGAGTTACCGATAGTTAAACAGTCATGGATTACCTTGCAATGAGACCTCATTACATTTAACATTTCTTCAAAACATAAAATAATGACTTACCGATCATAAATTACATAATGCATGAATTATAAACATAAAGTAATTATTAATATATATTTTTGAAAATCTATTTATAGACACATTACTTTGTGATTTTTTGTAAGCATAATGGTAAGGTGTATATTTTTGATATCACGAACGAAAACACGAAGCACAACAACTCATTCTACATGTTAAGCAATAAAATATTGTATGTATCGATAGCTCAGTTGGTAGAGTTCTCGCCTAACTAATTCTTACATACCAGAGACCTCAGGTTCGAATCCCAGCATGATCAAGTTATTTATTTAATAAAAAAAAGTTCTTTGTTTAATTAAAAAAACATCTCTAAAAAAAATTTAATGCATTTTTTTTATGAAAATCTTTTTTTAGACATATT
Organism: Delia radicum; assembly: GCA_021234595.1. Lineage (NCBI taxonomy): Eukaryota > Metazoa > Arthropoda > Insecta > Diptera > Anthomyiidae > Delia > Delia radicum. The sequence continues at coordinate 69,963,398 of CM037854.1, read as the reverse complement.
ACTTTTTCCCACCATGCAACCATAAGTAACCAGTTACTTTACCTCCTACAAGGTAATGAGTTACTTTAAGGCTCATCGCCTGTAAAATTCATCAGTGAAGTAACGTGTAAAGTAATGCATGAAGCCCTATGGCGATACATTACTTTACTCATGATTTGGTAATGTGTGGTTTTTCTGGGTGCAAAAGAAATTTATTAAATTTGCAACCTCATCATTTAGGTTTGTTGATCCTATATCCACTTATAGATCCAGGTCTGGAGACCTTTGAGTTTCGTGGCTATTGCAATCCGCTTTTATTCGTTTTTGATATTATAATTGGTGGTATTATTTTTCTGAGCTGCTTTCACTGATTAGTTTTCATGTTCCACCTAGAAGATTGAGGTTTAATTGCATTTTCAATGTACCACTATATCGTACCAATTATGGGCTTAATAGTATTTTAACCCGCACTTTTTTTTCAATTAAATGATATTAATCATAATCAAACAAATTCATTTAAACCACAAATAGAGTTTATGTGTATCAAAATCGGGCCGCCCCGGTAGGCTAGTTGGTAGCGTGCTGGCTTATCAGTGCGGGGGTCGTGGATTCGATTCCCACCAGAGGCACTGGTCTGTTTTCGCTACAACGCGCCGAAGGCCATAGTAGCTACTGCTCGGTTAGGGTAATAGAATATAATTTGTAATTATGTTATTATTAATAAATAAAATAAAAATAAAAAAATGTATCAAATCTTGCTTTAAACAACAAAAAGAGATACATTTTAAGATATTTGTGATACAAGAATATTTTTTAGTTTTTTATCTTTTTTTTAAAGCGTATAAATCAAAGCTTTACATATTTCAGAGAACACAAATAAGATTTTAAATCAGATATTAATTTTTAATAATCGGACGACAATTGAAACAGTATGTATTTTTTTTTATAAATTTTCAAAAAAAAGTACCAAATTTAAGCACCGATTAAAACGCAACAACGAATTTAAAAATAAACAAATTGTTTTGTCGTACAAATAGGCGATTGATTACATATATTAAGTCTTGATGCAAATCGAAAGGCGTGAAGTTGAAAATGTTCATATTTTCGTCAATATGCCTTCTGGAATGACTTTTTGTTGAAAAAAATTAATATTAATTTAAAATTTTTTTCCACATTCCATGAAATAAAAAGTTTACTTTAATTTTATTTTGTCTGTACAGTGTATTATTATAGTAATTGTGCCAAAGTTTTTGTTCTTTTGTAATACTTATAGGGTTTAAGATTTGTTAACAAAAAAATGGATTTTTTAATATGTTAAGTAAATTTTTATATACAACATTTGTAATTTTAACAAAAACTATAAATCGTGATAATAATTGTATTAATTATAAGATTCTTTATATGACATATTTTTTCAAATAAAGTATTAAATACTAAAATGTTATGTGAGTGTTTTTATTTGTTATGTGAATTAATACAAACTGACACCGAACTGGTAACTTTAGGTTAAAAGCAACCTGCCACTGATACATGTGGTTACCCTAGTAAAAGGTTTAGATAATGACCAGATATGATCATATATAATTATATCCAAAATGTTAGTCTATTCAATTATATCAGAGTTCAGATATATTTATATATAAGGGTTGTTTTTTATACAGGTATATAACTTTAAGTTGGCAACACTTTTTTAACTGGCGGTCATTTTGTTAGCTATCAAGTGATTTATGTTTAGTTTGGTTGGCATTTCAACATGAATAAACTGACTTATGAACAACGCTTTCAAATTGTGCAAATTTATTTTGAAAATCATGGTTCTGTTCGAAATACATATCCCGCACGGAATTTTTGCGAATTTTGTTTAGCGTCAATATACAAAACTGTCGTATTTGGAGTGATGATAATCCTCAAGTGTATGTTGAGACACCGTTACATCCAGAAAAACTGACTGGTTGTGCTGTATGGGCTGGTGGAATGATTGGTCCGTACTTCTTTTGAAAACGATGCTTGTCAGAACGTTACAGTCAATGGGTACCGCTATAGAGCCATGATTACTGACTTTTTCGTTCACCAATTGAACAACCATGATGTGCAGGAGCTGTGGTTTCAACAAGACGGCTCAAATGTCACACAGCTCGTGGCACAATTGATTTATTGAAGGAGCGTTTGGTAACCGCATAGTTTTCACGTTTCGGACCCGTGAATTGGCCTCCAAGATCGTGCGATTTTAACGCCGCTGGACTATTTTCTGTGGGGATGTGTGAAGTTGCTAGTCTACGCCGATAAGCCCGAAATGATTGACCACTTTTAGGACAACATTCGCCGAGTTATTGCCAATATACGGCCATAATGTTGGAAAAAATCATCGAAATTTGGACCTCCCAGATTAGATAGGCAGTTTAGAGGCTTCACTGAGTAAAGTTTCAGATTAGACTACGTGCGAGCCACGAAATCATGTCATAAATTTCATGTCAATTTTAAAAAGTCATCTTTGTTTTATTTAATTTTCCTTTTGATATAATTATATATCATTTCAGATATGTTATATATAAATATATATAAGGTATATATAAATATATATGGACTCACATAATAATTTGATAGACTCAAATTTCAGAATTACTTAACATATGGTCATATATGATCATATATAACCTTATTTACACGGCTAATTGAATCCAAGTGGCATATCACAGGACAGTTTTTAGCAAAGGTTTTATATTTTTTTAAATATATCGTCTCTTCCATACGACGAAATGACAAAAACCTTACAATGAGATATATATATTTTTTATGTTCGGTCGCGTATTCTAGAATGCCATATTATGGGTGGGATAGTGGATAAACTGTAATTACCGACACACATTAATTATTTACTAATTTAGCTTTAAATGCATATTTTACTTACTAGCTTTAACATGCACAATTTTAATGCATTTTTATTAGTGGTTTCGTAAAAAATTACTTTTAAATTGTATTTATATTTCACAAAACACTATCCACGTACTACAGCTTTTTAGAAGCTGAACTGGGATTTTGGAAGTTTCGAATCAAAATAACAAATAACGTGCAATGAGAGGCACTTAAAATTAATATTTTTTTATGTTTTTAAGCAATTTTCCAGTTAGTTTTTAAAAACAAACAACTACATGCGTGCATTCAATATTATATTCCCAATTTTTTTTATACCCTCTACCGTGTATATTAGGGTGGTTCCTTATATTGCACTTTGTCGATTTATGCTGCTCCCAACCCCTAAAACGTGAAACCATGTCTAAAAAGTAAATTTTGAAAATTTGAGCAAAATCGATTAAGTTTGGGCTCCTGGGCCAAAATGGCCAAATTGGAAAAAAAATTATAAATTTAAATTTAATGAATATATCAAAACCTAAATACTTTTTGATTTACATTTGCACAGAGGATACTCAGATAAAATATAAGTTTTTGGGATATCGTTAACCCTTGTTATTCCGGTACCAAAAAAAATTTAAAAAAAAGCAAATTTTCAAACCTCTAAATTGATTTTTTTTTTTTTAATTTTGTAAAACAAAATTTCGAAAATGTTAATTTTCTTTATTATTCAGAGTATATTAGTTGGGATTAAAAATAAAAAAAAAATTTAAAAATATCTATCCTTTAAATTTCGGGTATACCCATTTCAAAATGGCGGATTTCAAGAAAATCAAAATTTTATGCCAAATTTTCAAAAAATAATTTAAAAAATCCATATAGTTACTAATAACCAATAAATATATTTTGTTTACTTATTTGGCTTATAAATAGCCATAAAAAAATAAGTACAATTGAAAAACATTGCGAAACTACACATTTTAGAAAATTTGGAGCTTTATGCTAAAATTGAAAAAAAAAATTAAAATGCTTGAAATTAATTACTAAAGTATGTTTTTTGTATTCTACTAGAATGGAACTAAACTTATAAAAAATATGATATTATATGCACGTCGTTAACCAATGTTTACCACAGGGCAAAAAAATGGTATTTTTAAAATCAATGCCCCATAAAAAACTGAAAATATATTTTTTTAATCAAGTAAATGGTCAAATTAAGTTCCAAAATATTGTAATTTGTGGTAAATATTATTTTGTAGTAGTTAAATTTTTTCAAAATTAACCCTTCCACCAATTTTTTTTAAGCAGAAAATTCACGTTTTTAGGGGTTGGGAGCAGCATAAATCGACAAAGTGCAATATAAGGACCACCCTAGTGTATATGTTACAAATGAAAAAAAAAAAAAAATATAATGTAAAAAACATTACGAAGGGTGAAAAAGAAATTGCCTTTATGGAAATATAAACCCCTCTGGAATTAAAAAAGAAAATACCCAAAAAACCAATAAATATACCCAAAAAAAAAATGAAAAGAAATTTCCTCAAAATTTAAAAAATTATGTTATTTTATGATTCATGATACGTAGCGCCCTTTACAGCAGAGCTATTTTAAGTACAAAAATGTTCAGAAAGTGTTTTTAGTGTATAGTAGCTGAAAACACTTTCTCCGGCCTTCGGTCGGGCTTAGGGGTATCTCCTATTTCAGCAAAAAATAGTTCTTACCCAGAAGCGCTTCCGGAAGGCATTATTTAATTACGAAGCGCTTCTAAAGCTAATCCAGAAGGCATGATTTTTGTTCGCGATGTCACAATTGGTATATCTCTTTTAAGCAGATGAAAAGCGCTTCTTTCATGTGCTCTTAGAAGCAATAAATCATGTCTTCTTAGGCAATATAAAAAGCGCTTTTTTGTATGTTGACAACATTAATGCTTCATGGTATGCATTCTTTACTGCTTCATTGTAAGCATTATTCACTGCTTCAAAGAAG
>CM037854.1:69915505-69958483 GCA_021234595.1 Delia radicum | reverse complement strand
AATGTCTTCACGTCTCGGCGATAGTCGTGGTATTCTAAATGATCCGAGTACAGCGGACGATAGTGGCTGCTGTCAACAAATGGAATCGCCGAAACTATGTAAACGCGAAAATATTTATGCTACTCCATTCCATCGACAATTGAGCTTATTGCTGCTGAGAACATTTTTAATATTATGGCGTGATAAATCATTGACAGCTTTAAGATTTTCAATACATTTAATTACGGCCGTTATGATCGGTTTCATATATTATGGCATTGGTAATGAAGCGGAAAATGCATTCAATAACTTCCGTTATTGTTTTTATTCGATAATGTTTGTATGTATTCAGCATTTTCAATCGATTTTAGTGAAATGTAAGTAAAGACTTTATTACCCTGTTGCATATATTGCATTTTTAATTAAGATTGAAAATTCATTACCATTAGTTGATACTAATGAAAACTAAAAAAATTTTATTACCATTTAATCATAATGAAATATTTTCCATTAGAAAAATTATTATTAATGATAATGAAATCACACTAATGCATAAAAAACTAATTACAATTGATAAAAAAAACATGTGATTACAAAAAAAAATCCTGGGTATCAAGAAATTAGTAGTATTGGAGTGATTAATATTTGGAACGAAGTTTCATGGAATGAAAGTGGAATTTAAAGATTAAGCGTGAAGAGCGGTATAGAATGGGGAACGAGTGGAATTGGAACATTAGTTACAGGTAACGAAATTGTATTGAACTGGAACGAACGAAAAGTAAAAAAAAAACAAAATAAATAAATAAATCACTGTGGTTGCTTTGCAAATTATGGAATCCTTGGGATCTTTTCCGGACCTAGCATATTTGTATTATTAGTATGTATTAATGCTCCTGTGGAGCAAACATTTCGTTTTGCCCTATATCGTTTAATTTCGGAGAAACCGGCCATGGATACGGGGGCGGGTGTCGTCGGACCCGGATTTCAGCATGCTCTGCCCATGGGCAATATATCCTCCGTTTTTCAGGCGGAGGTCTTCGATATCTGTATCTGTGTGGAAGAGTGTCTGCGGAGGAGGACACGTGTTGCCACGATATACATTCTATCTGACAGCCAGGCGGCACTTGGTGCCTTGAGGGCTCAAGATGTGTCGTCGGTCTGGTTAAGGAATGTATCGACTCTCTAAATCGTCTCGGACTTAACAACTCCTTGACACTGGGCTCGGTTCCTGGCTATGAGGGGCATGAGGGCAACGAACGGGCTGACTGTTTGGTCAACTGCGGAGCTCGTCGACAATTCATTGGCCCTGAACCCTTCTGTGGCGTACCCAATGGGTATGTCAGAGAGAGGCTCAGAGGATGGAGGGAATCGGAGTTTGGGGCATATTGGGCCAGATCGCCTGGGCAGCGACAGGCGAGGCTGTTTATATCTCCCTCTGGGGAGAGGTCGCGGAAACTCTTGTCTGTGACGAGGGGCGAACTAAGGACCGTGACGGGTTACCTTACGGGACACTGTGGCCTTGGGTATCAATTGTACAAAATGGGACGATCCTCTACGAATACGTGCAGGTTTTGTGAATTGGAACCCGAGACCATCAGAGCATGTTCTCTGCAATGTCCTAGGCTCTCCGACAGGAGGGTGCGTTATTTGGTGGTCGAATAGTGACGCCATCGGACGTTTGCAATTGGTTACCTGGTAGGATATTTGGCTTCGTAGGGAGCCTGAACCTATAGGGTGTATTCGTTGGCAGCACAAAAAAACCAACTTCTGGTCGCGGTGCATAGTGCCACTCTAGTCTAATCTAATCTACCGGCCATTTAAAAAAACACCATTTTAGAAAATGGCTGGTATCTCAAAAACTGAGCCAGATATCGAAAAAACGAAAAAATAAATTTAAAAAACTTGAACTGTGTAACATAACAAACAATTTCACTCGTTCCCCGTTCCATTCCATATCATCCCATTTTGAACCAATGATTCTAAATTCGAGAGTGTTTAAATTTGTATTTTCATATAAGTATCTGGTTAACAAATAATTAAGACAACCTGTGGTTGTTTCATAAAAAAGAATCCCTCCGTATCTTTCCTAGAACTAGCCTATATGTATTATTAGGGTGAATTAATAATATCCTTTGCAGCAAAAATGTTGTCCGTTTTGCAATATCTCGTTTAGTTTCGGAGATACTAGCCATTTTAAAAAATGATCAGTACCTCGAAAACAAAGCGAGATATCGCAAAACGGGAAAAAAAATTTCAAAGTTGAAGTAAAAAAACACACCCCGATAATACAACTGATTGTAGGTTTGGGAGGGATCCCGAAGGAATTATTTTTAGAAAAACGGGGTTTTTTTTACCAATATGTGTGATAATAGTAATAAGCTTACACCAAATTCAAATTCCGTTCCCCATTTTATTACATTTCGTTCTCTGTGTTAAGTGTTCTAATTTCACTCATTCCATTCCATTTCGCTCTACTTTACAAAACAGATTGAAAAATTAATATCTATATAATTTCAGTAATTTTGAGCTCAATAATTATTTAAAATACGCATTAGGCTGAGCGAGGACTTTCCATTCATGATTTGACCGATTTTTCACAATTATAAAAGCCTATTTATTATTCAATGGTACTTATATTTTGTAATTGATTCATTATTAATGGCAATGCAATTTAAAACCATTTTCATTAATCAATGAAAATTAAATCCTCAAATTGTTATCATTAATTAAAAAACTGATAATGAAAACAATTCCATTGCCATGATCATGAAATCATCATTTCATTAGTCTGCTTAATTGATTAGTCCCATGTATGCTCTGTTGGTACTATGAATGTCACTGCCGCAATTCCGGTGGATTTTAAAATATAAACACAGTTCAGTAACATCTTCTAGACATGTCCTAGAACTATTTTAAAAGACATTTTGATGACATGTCACAAAAAAATTTTTCAATAATTAGTTTTCTTTTATTTCTTTTTCACGTTTTAGTTCCCTTGGAATTTCCGATCGTATCCCGAGAACATTTCAATCGCTGGTATTCCCTAAGAGCCTATTATGTTGCCATAACACTAGCCGATATACCCATACAATTTTTGTGTACATCGACTTATATAGTGATAACGTATATAATGACAGATCAACCCTCGGATATATATCGCGTGACATTATTTTGTATAATAATCTTTTTGACAGCATTGGTGGGACAAAGTATAGGTCTGACGGTGGGAGCTTCACTGAATATCAAGGTACTAAAATATATTTAAAGATAAACCAATAATATTAAATCTCTAATTTTATTCTATTCCAGTTGGCGGCTATATTTGGTCCATTCTTCATTTGTCCATTTTTAGCTTTTTTCGGGATTCTTTTTACAAGAAAAACATGCACCGGGTCCATTAAAATGGATCTTCCAAACATCATTTGTAAAATATAGTTTTGAGGCATCGATTTTATCATTATTTGGTTATGATCGTCCACGCTTGGAGTGTCATCAAATGTATTGCCATTACTCAAGACCTAAAATATTCCTTAAAGATCTTGATATGCTAAATGCTAACTATGAAATGTCCATAATATTTTTAGTCTCTTTATTTTTAGGTTTACGTATTATAGCATTTTACATCATGTCCTTTAGATTGAGATTATTTAGGTAGTGAAAACATCCATAAATGGAAATCTTTGTAATATACAGTTAGACAATTTCAAATGCTATTTTAGGCGAATATTATTATAAAAAAAAGTTTCCCGAAGAAGAAATATTTCATACATTTATAATCAGGGACCGGAAATAACAGTTATTTTTAAATTTTCTAAAAAAAGCATAGAGCGGGAAATGTCGGAGAACTGATTCAAGTATGTAACATTGATAGTTGTGGAAAAGTCTTTCGTAAAATGATCTTTTTTCTAAATTTGTTTTTGATATTTTTTGACTTTTTATATTTTCGAGCAAATATAAGTTATTTTTTGCACTTTTATTTTTTCGAGCAAAAATATAAGCAATTTTTTTTTTTCAAAAATGCATTAAAATAATTTGTTTTTATTTTTGAGAAGCTCATAACAAATGCATCTAAATGTGAGGAGTCCCGATAAAAATAACCCTGTATATAAATTTTTAATTGCTATAAATTTAAAAACAGGAATAAAAAAAAGATGTTTCAAAATAAAAAAAAAAAAAATTATTTTGCTCAAAAAAATAAGTCACTAAAAATTTTTATTTTTGCTCCAAAAAATAAAAGTCGAAAAAAATAACTTTTTGCATCTTACTTTTATGATAAAAGCAATAATAATTTCGGTTCCTGTTTATAATAAAATAAATTGAGCAATGGTAAAGGAAAGCTTTGTTTAATTCTTTTTTTCTTTTTTTTTTTTTTGATTCGTTTTTAAAATCAATCTACCGATATTTGTTATTGAATGTATTTTGCACTTTCGTTTATATAAAATTTAATATTGTACAGCACTAGGGATATATATATTTTGAAAGTTTGATTACTTTCCAGCAAGATAATTATTTTTGTTTGTATACACAGAAAAAAATGTTTCTCAATACAATTTCAATTAAACTTTTGTTTGATTTCAAACTCGCTTTTAATTAAAAGTTTAATAATATCTATTAAATGTTTAATTGAAAATGAATTTGATGCACACAAAATCTCCATTTTTTGTAACCCATAAACAACAAATTGAAGACAAAGCAAAAAATTTAAAAAAACACCAAAACTTTAAAAAAAGTTGTCAAAAGTAAAAAAAGTTGTCAGAATTTCAAAAAAATTGCTAAAATTAGAAAAAGCAAACGCCAAATTGAAAAAAATAATCGCTTAAATTGATTTTTTTTAAATATAAGAGATATTTTAAATATAAGAGATGTTTTAAATTTGAATAATTTTTGGGTTTTTTTCAATTTTGGCGTTTTTTAATTTTGTCAAATTTTTTTAGTTTTGGCGATTTCTTTAAATTTTATCGATGTTGTATTATATAAGCAATTTTTTAGATTTTAGCAATTTTGACAATATTTTTTTTTTTTTTTTTAATTTTAGCGATTTGTTTAAATTATTGTATTTTTTTAAAGCTTTGGCGGTTGTTTCCAATTTAGCTATTTTTTTCAATTTAGCTCTTTTTTTATATTTTGTCCCCCTAATTTTTGGTGAGTTTTTACCATTTAAATTAAAGTTTTAATAGCTGTCTACTAAAAATTTGTTTGAAATTGCAAACAACATACAATTAAATTTTAATAAAAACGATTAAAATCTTAATTGAAACTAAATCAATTAAAAAATTACAAATTATTTTAATTGATACTACAATTTCTTTAATAGCACCGAATTCAATTAACTTTTAATTTTATTAACAAATATTTTAATTGAACCCCTGATTTTAGTTTTTCCTGTATAAGGGTTTTCTATAGAAATATATCAAAGGAATTTGAGGGGTTTTCTGTAGACAAACGTGTTTAGAACTAAGTGTTTTATACTAAGAATAGAAACACATATTATCTAAGGGTTTCCTAAAACAAAAAGAGTATTCAGGGTCTAAGTCATGAGATACTGACGAATATTGCAAACGCAAAAAGTCAAGACTTTTTACAATTAAAAATTTGTTGAAGACATTTTTCTATAGAAAACAAATCATATGCTCAATTTCTAAAACAAAAAACCAGAAACTTTTTTCTAGAAGAAAAGTCCTCAAATTTCGTCGATACTTTGACTAAGACAGGGCACAGTTAAATTCCGCAGTTTTCCAGGAATTTTTTCTACAAAAAAACTTCTAGATTATAAAAATGTTTTCCATAGAAAATTCCCTAGTTTGTAAGTTTTTGTCTACAAAAACTTTAATATTCGGGAAACCATTTGATTCGACTAGCTTTTATCTATAGAAAAATCGTTCGATGCAGGGCTTTTCCTTTTAAACTTGTTTTTAAGTTAAACCCTGTTTCTGATTACTTTTTTTCTAGGGAGAAAGCTGATTAGATTCTGATATTTTTCTATAGGAAAACCCCTTATACTCTGAGGACTTTTTTCCACAGAAAACTCTAATTTTCTTCGTTTTTCTGTAAAGTTTTCTATAGAAATATCCTAAGAATTTTGAGAGACTTTTTCGATTTTGAATCCCCTTTTTTACCAAGTTCTGACAAAAAGTTCCAAAAAATTAACTTATCGGTGAGTTAGCCCATACTCCAGGGAAACATACATTTTAAATTTCATTTTAAGGGGTTTGGGCTGGCTGCCCATGGGGGAAGTTTTTCTCTTTTGCCCCCCATTGAAAGAATTTTCGAAAATTCAAGTCAGTCAGTACGTTACCCTTTTAAAAATATAAAGATTATATATTTTTTTCACGAAACACCCACAGGACATGTAAAATATATGGACTATTATTTATATTCACTACAAAGAGACCACTCAATCAATTTAACACGGGCACCGTCTAATAAAACGTCTTAGAGAATTCGGGCATAAGTCTTTGCTGATAAATACACTCACAAGAACTTTGCTGATAAATACAACTCACAAGAACTTTCCATTGTTTTAATAGAATATATAGTTAAATTTACAAAGAAATATATTTTCTAATTTTCTGTCTGTTATTCAATAAACAAATAACAAAAAAACGGACTTTCCGTAGTAGTTAATATATTCAGTTAAATTTTTCTATTTAAAACAAAAAGTTGTTATATTATATTGAGTATTGAAATAAACGAAAACAATCTATTGTTTTATGGATTTTGTCAGTTAATTTTTCAACAGTCAACTGTAAACTAAAAAATACAATTGTTTTAAACGAAAAGTAAGTAGTCCTGTTTTTAACTGATTTTCAGTTGATTTAATGTGTATATTCAGTAGCCTTTACGGATAAAATATTGTGAGTGTATGAAAACTTATATAATTTGTTTTAAAAAACTTAAGTAAAGCTATTTTTGCCAATTTATTGTCCAACATTTTTATTGTGTATATGATAAGTTTTTTTTTCTTTCAGTGTACTGTATCAAAATATATTTTCCTAGGTCTGTATTTTAATTTGTAATTTTTTAAATTAGGCTACCAAAACATAAACCGTCTAAGCAACTGATTTCATACTTAGTGAAATATTTGCAGCCATTTTATATTAAAAAATTTAAATCCTCAATTTTTTTTTTCAAAATTACCCCACATCACAATTTTGGTGAATTTTCATGAATAGAGTTGAAAAGTGTAGTTCATTTTGTTCACAACCAAGTTTAATTTCAAAACGATCTTTTCAGATTTTCGTTCATTTTATTCACAATTGAAAACAAATCATTGACTAATATAAACTTATGGAAAATTTAAAGAAATCGGCGAATGATTAAGTGAACTTGAATAATGAACTAGTTCAAATGCGTGAACTATGGTACTAACAATGCCCAACTCTATTCGTGTAAAAACAAAATCCTTTAAGTAATAAAAACATTTTATTTTTTGGGTCGTTCCACACGCAACGTAGACAGTCATCAGTACGTCCCCCTTTCGTTTTGCATGTTGAAACTTTATAAAATTAGTATGACCAAAATTTTTTTATTTTTTAAAATTTGTTGTCGTTCACGTTGTATCGCTCCTTAAATTTGGTTTTTTTTTTTTTAAATTTACAAAAATACAAACTGTTCAAATAATCGTTAATATTGAACGCGTAGTCCGATTTTAAATATCTCATTTCGAAGCTTATTTTGTCTTCTTTGAGATATGTGAAGCTTTTATTTATACGCATTTGAAAAAAGGATAAAAAAAACTTACAAATATCCTGGTTTCGCAAATATCTCAAAATATATCTCCTTTTTTTGTCCAAACATGTCCATGATATGTCCTCTAAAACATATACAAAAATTCAGAATGGAGTGTTAATATGTTTTATAGAAAAATTATTTTTTTCCGATATTACTTCGATTATATTCAACATAAAACAACACAACTTTCCAAAACTTTGAACAAATATTAAATTTGAAGAAAAAAATAATCATAAAATAAATTTAAATATAGAGTGATTTATGAACTCACTAGAGTATGGGGTTCCTCATTGTGGTATCTATATCTAACGTATTGAGAGAGTGCCCAGCAAAACTTTGGTAATGGGTGCGATAAAGTAATGCATTATCTTGTAATGTGTACCTGTATCATTATTTTCCAACAAGAAGTAATGAGTTACCGATAGTTAAACAGTCATGGATTACCTTGCAATGAGACCTCATTACATTTAACATTTCTTCAAAACATAAAATAATGACTTACCGATCATAAATTACATAATGCATGAATTATAAACATAAAGTAATTATTAATATATATTTTTGAAAATCTATTTATAGACACATTACTTTGTGATTTTTTTGTAAGCATAATGGTAAGGTGTATATTTTTGATATCACGAACGAAAACACGAAGCACAACAACTCATTTACATGTTAAGCAATAAAATATTGTATGTATCGATAGCTCAGTTGGTAGAGTTCTCGCCTAACTAATTCTTACATACCAGAGACCTCAGGTTCGAATCCCAGCATGATCAAGTTATTTATTTAATAAAAAAAAGTTCTTTGTTTAATTAAAAAAACATCTCTAAAAAAAAATTTAATGCATTTTTTTTATGAAAATCTTTTTTTAGACATATTACTTTTTTCCCACCATGCAACCATAAGTAACCAGTTACTTTACCTCCTACAAGGTAATGAGTTACTTTAAGGCTCATCGCCTGTAAAATTCATCAGTGAAGTAACGTGTAAAGTAATGCATGAAGCCCTATGGCGATACATTACTTTACTCATGATTTGGTAATGTGTGGTTTTTCTGGGTGCAAAAGAAAATTTATTAAATTTGCAACCTCATCATTTAGGTTTGTTGATCCTATATCCACTTATAGATCCAGGTCTGGAGACCTTTGAGTTTCGTGGCTATTGCAATCCGCTTTATTCGTTTTTGATATTATAATTGGTGGTATTTATTTTTCTGAGCTGCTTTCACTGATTAGTTTCATGTTCCACCTAGAAGATTGAGGTTTAATTGCATTTTCAATGTACCACTATATCGTACCAATTATGGGCTTAATAGTATTTTAACCCGCACTTTTTTTTCAATTAAATGATATTAATCATAATCAAACAAATGCATTTAAAACCACAAATAGAGTTTTGTGTATCAAAATCGGGCGCCCCGGTAGGCTAGTTGGTAGCGTGCTGGCTTATCAGTGCGGGGGTCGTGGATTCGATTCCCACCAGAGGCACTGGTCTGTTTTCGCTACAACGCGCCGAAGGCCATAGTAGCTACTGCTCGGTTAGGGTAATAGAATATAATTTGTAATTATGTTATTATTAATAAATAAAATAAAAATAAAAAAAATGTATCAAAATCTTGCTTTAAACAACAAAAAGAGATACATTTTAAGATATTTGTGATACAAGAATATTTTTTAGTTTTTATCCTTTTTTTAAAAGCGTATAAATCAAAGCTTTACATATTTCAGAGAACACAAAATAAGATTTTAAATCAGATATTAATTTTTAAAATCGGACGACAATTTGAACAGTATGTATTTTTTTTATAAATTTTCAAAAAAAAAGTACCAAATTTAAGCACCGATAAAACGCAAACAACGAATTTAAAAATAAACAAATTGTTTTGTCGTACTAAATAGGCGATTGATTACATATATTAAGTCTGATGCAAATCGAAAGGGCGTGAAGTTGAAAATGTCATATTTTCGTCAATATGCCTTCTGGAATGACTTTTTGTTGAAAAAAATTAATATTTAATTTAAAATTTTTTCCACATTCCATGAAATAAAAAGTTTACTTTAATTTTATTTTGTTGTACCGTGTATTATATAGTAATTGTGCCAAAGTTTTTGTTCTTTTGTAATACTTATAGGGTTTAAGATTTGTTAACAAAAAAAATGGATTTTTTTAAATATGTTAAGTAAATTTTTATATACAACATTTGTAATTTTAACAAAAACTATAAATCGTGATAATAATTGTATTAATTTATAAGATTCTTTATATGACATATTTTTTCAAATAAAGTATTAAATACTAAAATGTTATGTGAGTGTTTTTATTTGTTATGTGAATTAATACAAACTGACACCGAACTGGTAACTTTAGGTAAAAGCAACCTGCCACTGATACATGTGGTTACCCTAGTAAAAAGGTTTAGAAATGACCAGATATGATCATATATAATTATATCCAAAATGTTAGTCTATTCAATTATATCAGAGTTCAGATATATTTATATATAAAGGGTGTTTTTTATACAGGTATATAACTTTAAGTTGGCAACACTTTTTTAACTGGCGGTCATTTTGTTAGCTATCAAGTGATTTATGTTTAGTTTGGTTTGGCATTTCAACATGAATAAACTGACTTATGAACAACGCTTTCAAATTGTGCAAATTTATTTTGAAAATCATGGTTCTGTTCGAAATACATATTCCGCACGAATTTTGCGAATTTTGTTTAGCGTCAATATACAAAACTGTCGTATTTGGAGTGATGATAATCCTCAAGTGTATGTTGAGACACCGTTACATCCAGAAAAACTGACTGGTGTGCTGTATGGGCTGGTGGAATGATTGGTCCGTACTTCTTTGAAAACGATGCTTGTCAGAACGTTACAGTCAATGGGTACCGCTATAGAGCCATGATTACTGACTTTTTCGTTCACCAATTGAACAACCATGATGTGCAGGAGCTGTGGTTTCAACAAGACGGCTCAACATGTCACACAGCTCGTGGCACAATTGATTTATTGAAGGAGCGTTTGGTAACCGCATAGTTTTCACGTTTCGGACCCGTGAATTGGCCTCCAAGATCGTGCGATTTAACGCCGCTGGACTATTTTCTGTGGGGATGTGTGAAGTTGCTAGTCTACGCCGATAAGCCCGAAATGATTGACCACTTTTAGGACAACATTCGCCGAGTTATTGCCAATATACGGCCATAAATTGTTGGAAAAAATCATCGAAATTTGGACCTCCAGATTAGATAGGCAGTTTAGAGGCTTCACTGAGTAAAGTTTCCAGATTAGACTACGTGCGAGCCAGAAATCATGTCATAAATTTCATGTCAATTTAAAAAAGTCATCTTTGTTTTATTTAATTTTCCTTTTGATATAATTATATATCATTTCAGATATGTTATATATAAATATATATAAGGTTATATATAAATATATATGGACTCACATATAATTTGATAGACTCAAATTTCAGATATACTTACATATGGTCATATATGATCATATATAACCTTATTTACACGGCTAATTGAATCCAAGTGGCATATCACAGGACAGTTTTTAGCAAAGGTTTTATATTTTTTTAAATATATCGTCTCTTCCATGACGAAATGACAAAAACCTTACAATGAGATATATATATTTTTTATGTTCGGTCGCGTATTCTAGAATGCCATATTATGGGTGGGATAGTGGATAAACTGTAATACCGACACACATTAATTATTTACTAATTTAGCTTTAAATGCATATTTTTACTTACTAGCTTTAAATGCACAATTTTAATGCATTTTTATTAGTGGTTCGTAAAAAATTACTTTAAATTGTATTTTATATTTCACAAAACACTATCCACGTACTCAGCTTTTTAGAAGCTGAACTGGGATTTTGGAAGTTTCGAATCAAAATAACAAATAACGTGCAATGAGAGGCACTTAAAATTAATATTTTTTTATGTTTTTAAGCAATTTTCAGTTAGTTTTAAAAACAAACAACTACATGCGTGCATTCAATATTATATTCCCAATTTTTTTTATACCCTCTACCGTGTATATTAGGGTGGTTCTTATATTGCACTTTGTCGATTTATGCTGCTCCCAACCCCTAAAAACGTGAAACCATGTCTAAAAAGTAAATTTTGAAAATTTGAGCAAAATCGATTAAGTTTGGGCTCCTGGGCCAAAATGGCCAAAATTGGAAAAAAAATTATAAATTTAAATTTAATGAATATATCAAAACCTAAATACTTTTTGATTTACATTTGCACAGAGATACTCAGATAAAAATATAAAGTTTTTGGGATATCGTTAACCCTTGTTATTCCGGTACCAAAAAAAATTTAAAAAAAAGCAAATTTTTCAAACCTCTAAATTGATTTTTTTTTAATTTGTAAAACAAATTTCGAAAAATGTTAATTTTCTTTATTAATTTCAGAGTATATTAGTTGGGTATTAAAAATAAAAAAAAAATTTTAAAAATCTATCCTTTCAATTTTCGGGTATACCCATTTCAAAATGGCGGAATTCAAGAAAATCAAAATTTTATGCCAAATTTTCAAAAAATAATTTAAAAAATCCATATAGTTACTAATAACCAATAAATATATTTTGTTTACTTATTTGGCTTATAAATAGCCATAAAAAATAAGTACAATTGAAAAACATTGCGAAACTACACATTTTAGAAAATTTGGAGCTTTATGCTAAAATTGATAAAAAAAAATTAAAATGCTTGAAATTAATTACTAAAGTATGTTTTTTGTATTCTACTAGAATGGAACTAAACTTATAAAAATATGATATTATATGCACGTCGTTAACCAATGTTTACCACAGGGCAAAAAAATGGTATTTTTAAAATCAATGCCCCATAAAAACTGAAAAATATATTTTTTTAATCAAGTAAATGGTCAAATTAAGTTCCAAAATATTGTAATTTGTGGTAAATATTATTTTGTAGTAGTTAAATTTTTTCAAAATTAACCCTTCCACCAATTTTTTTTTAAGCAGAAAATTCACGTTTTTAGGGGTTGGGAGCAGCATAAATCGACAAAGTGCAATATAAGGACCACCCTAGTGTATATGTTACAAATGAAAAAAAAACAAAAATATAATGTAAAAAACATTACGAAGGTGAAAAAGAAATTGCACTTTATGGAAATATAAACCCCTCTGGAATTAAAAAAGAAAATACCCAAAAACCAATAAATATACCCAAAAAAAAAATGAAAAGAAATTTCCTCAAAATTTAAAAAATTATGTTATTTTTATGATTCATGATACGTAGCGCCCTTTACAGCAGAGCTATTTTAAGTACAAAAATGTTCAGAAAGTGTTTTTAGTGTATAGTAGCTGAAAACACTTTCTCCGGCCTTCGGTCGGGCTTAGGGGGTATCTCCTATTTCAGCAAAAAATAGTTCTTACCCAGAAGCGCTTCCGGAAGGCATTATTTAATTACGAAGCGCTTCTAAAGCTAATCCAGAAGGCATGATTTTTGTTCGCGATGTCACAATTGGTATATCTCTTTTAAGCAGATGAAAAGCGCTTCTTTCATGTGCTCTTAGAAGCAATAAATTCATGTCTTCTTAGGCAATAAAAAGCGCTTTTTTGTATGTTGACAACATTAATGCTTCATGGTATGCATTCTTTACTGCTTCATTGTAAGCATTATTCACTGCTTCAAAGAAGGCATTTTGGGAAGCACAACAGAATGCCTTCCCTAATTGCTTTATTGTATGCAAGCGGGTGAAGCGCTATTTTGGAAGCATACAAATGTTGTTACTGCTTACCAAATCCAGGTTATTTTTACTGGGATGTGATAGGCAGTTTAGCGGCTTTACTGAGTAAAGTTCTTTTTATTTTGCGATTTAAAAAAAATTATTTTGTTGTAATTTTGATATATTTGTAAGTGTTTTTGAAAATATCGCTGTATGCAAAATTTGTAAATTGGTGTAGAGGGTGCTACGTATCATAGATCGTTAAAAAATAATATCATTTTTGAAATCCTGAGGAAATTTTCTTTCATTAGAGTACCCACACTTGTATTTTACTACTCGTACCGGTTTTTGGGCCCTGGGGGCCCCACTAGCCCCGGACCCCTTAACCGAAAATAGAAAAAAAATTATTTTATAATTCTGGACGGAAACACCTTTTTTTGGATAACGCCCCATAAAGTGCAGTTTAGCCGAATAGAATATGCATATATAGGTAAACTCGCAAAGGCCAATCGAAAAAAAACAGGTATATGAGCGTCGTCATGCGAACAATATAGTAGAGAGATGTTGTTGAAGGTCATACGGGTAGACTGAATAAGGGACTGAGTTTCTTTTGAGTTTATATTCTCAGTATTGTATGGTTTATACGTATAAGAGATATATAAGTACTTTTATATATTTAAATGATCGATATATTTGTGGCAGATGCGTTCATATTATATAGATTACAATTCCTTCAACTTTCAGAATCGCGATATCTCAGAAATGCTGACTCTTAGAAAAAATAATATAAGGACAATTTTTGTGACCTTTTTTTTGATAAAACTTACCGTTTACTAGAAAAATCCAAAAAACCTAACATTTTGACCTTTGACCTTGACCGTTACCGTTTACTAGAAAAATCCAAAAAACCTTACATTTTGACCTTTGACCTTGAATAACTTTTTTTCGCAGTCATGGGATTGATGGAAACTTTTGGAATTTTATGTGTAATTGTGTACCAAAATTCTGTACCAAAATTCAACTCTGTCGGAATTTGATCACTATTTTGTTATTTGAACACTATTGTTCTGGCTAATTTGAACGGACTATGAATTGAAATGCCAAATTGCCATTAGATTTCGTATATATTAAATTTTAAATATAGCAATACATATTTAGTATTCATACAATGTAATCAAACAAATATGATATTGAAATAAAGTTTATTGCAATTTCAATACATTTTGTTATTACAATAACGTGATATACTAAATATAAAATAATTGTAATTTTCACTGATTACTCTGACATTATTTTTTTATAATTATTACTCTAATTGCTTAATATTGTTTAATCAAATGCGACTAAAGGACATAAAGCACTAATTGATAAAATTGTTTGATATCAAACAATTTTATATATATTAACCCTTTAACCAGTAAGTCCGCCTCCAGGCGGGGTATTTTAAATTGGCCATAAATGCTCTAAATGAGTGTTTTATTTCGATAGAAAACAAAATTTACAAATTATTTTGTGATGTAAATTTTTGTGTTCATGTCACGGTTTGGAAGCGAGAAAGCGTCAAAGTTAGAATTTCGTAAGATTTCAAAAAATGAATATTTTGAACTGAACGCAATTTTCAAAAATCTTGAAAACGTATGTATGTTGACTAGAAACCGTTGATACTGAACTCAAAGTAAGATTGAAGCTTAAACTTTTAAGAAAAACTCTAATTTTGATCCAAGGACATGCAGGATTCTTATAGCCAGCATATAAAGGACATCGTCTTAACTTGAAAACATGTGGACGGATTTTTATGAAAGTTTGCAGAAATGTTATATTTAGTGGTATTGGCAAAGCCTTTAAGATATATTGAAGTTTGCGTTTCGCTCAATTTCACGTTTTTTGAAAAACGAAAATCGCTATATCTTTATAAGAAAACCACAAAAACTGTAATTTTTGGACTGTACACTGATAGAATTTTCCTTTATAGTATTAATGAATCGAATTTAGTAAAATAGATTCATTGATTTAATGAATAATTTCATTAACTGAATGAAAATTCATTAATATTGTTAATGTTTTCATTAAAATTTTTTATGATTATACATAATTTCATTAAAATTATTTATTAAATCAATTAAAAATTTCCGAATTTTTTTCAATCAAAATGTTAACTTGTAATATGCAAAAAAAAAAAAGTTTAGTGTAATTTTTTGTTTTTTATATAGTACATATTGGATTAAAAACAAATAATCGCGAAGTTAAACGCCTAATATTACAAATGACATACAGTTTTTAGTGAAACAGAATTAACTAAAACTTTGAAGAAAAAAAAATATATTTGAAGCGATCTCATAAAATTTAGCGTATACAGCGTTGATATGACAACAAATTTCTTAAAAAATGTTCTCAGGTCGACATAAGTGCTTTTGTAAAAAGTCGGTGCCGTGAAATAACTCCCAAGTGAAATAACTTCCAAAATTTTTTCATACAAATTGGAACTTATTTCATTATGAAATAACTCCAAGTGCGTTGGAACTTATTTCACAATTTTTGTTGGGAGTTTCATTTTGAAAAAACTCCCAAATGAAATAACTACCAACAATATTTTTTGGGGAGTTATTTCATTTTTTTTGTGACATATTTAATTTTACATAAAATTTTATCGTTGGAGTTATTTAAGTTTTGATGTGAGTTATTTGCGGAAAAATTCAAATGAAGAAAGCAAAATACGAAATATTACCCCCAAAAATAAAAAAACTAATTATGTATAACTATATTCTCTAAAACTCAAGTTTCCCAAAATTAAATTTAAAATAGCCATTTAAATTATAGAAAATGTTTTAAATATTCAATGAAAATGAAAATTATTCAAGTTCGAGGCCATACTCTATATTTCTTTATTAGGATATTGTCCTAACAAATAATCTATAGAGTTTTTGTTTTCAGATTTATTATTTGACCCTTTCAGGAATGTGTTGATAGAGCTATTTCGGAAATTTTCTAGGTTCCCATCATCAGAACACGTTTTGAAAGCGGTAACAATTCCATGCCAAACATCAAACATTCATATAAACTATTTTACTCACTACATGAGAACTAATATATAAGCTTGAAGTTAAAGATTATCACCATTGATCAAAAAATAAATTGAAAACTTCTTTGTCATGTGCAAAGTCCACCTCTGGTAGATAGTTTTCTCACTAAATGAGAACTACTATATGAGCTCGAAGTTAAAGATTATCACCATTAATCAAAAGTAATTGTTCGTTATGTGCAAGCTCTAACTTTAGTAGATATACAATACACGCTTTTGTTTTTATTCTCCTTTTAATTTTTACACTTATTTTTGATGATGGGAACCTAGAAAATTCCCGAAATAGATCTATCAACACATTCCTGAAAGGGTCAAAGAATATATTTGAAAACAAAAACTCTATAGATTATTTGTTAGGATAATATCCTAATAAAGAAATATAGAGTATGGCCTCGAACTTGAATAATTTTCATTTTCATTGCACAATTAAAGGTCGAAAAAAACATAATTTTTATTTTTAATAAAAATTCTATCAAACTTGTGAAAGGCGTGGTAGAGAAGAATGAGTGCATTTTCTAAAAATCATAACTACATTGCAAATTTTCAATTTCTGAATCAGACTGCGCAGTTTCTGGTATTGAACATTCGTCAGTGACCCTGTTTTTTTTTGAATTTTTGAATAATGCAATATTTGTTATGTTTTTATTTGTTCGATTGCGTCTATATGAAATTTTCTGTGCAATCACTGACCGTGGTATAGATAAACTGATTTATAATGCCACATGCACACGCACTACACGTTAGACAGAGCGCTTTAGCCCTCTGAGCTATCGTCAGGTCGAGTTTTGTTGTGATTAAAACTAGTTTTATTCAATAAACGGTGTTTTTGTTCTTGCATACATAATTTCAGAAGTACAACACCAACTTGTTTTAATTATTTTTAAAAGTATGCATGGTATTTTAAATAACTGTTATACAGTATAACAATATATATCATTTAAACCGTTCGCCAATCTCAGAACGCAGAAAAAATATGTTTTCTGAGTATCAGTGTATAATCCAAATTTTCACACTTGTCCATATCATGATCAAAGAGGAAGATTTTATGAACATGTAGGATCCAATTTTAATAATTTTGTATTAAAATTTATCCAATATATACAGTTATTGATAAAGGATTTTTTGTTTTGTATCTGGTAAATCATTTATGAATAAGGTCATCTGTAAGGATGTATTTATATATTTTAAATTTTGGGTGAATATATAATTCGAAATGGTTTAATTCTATTTATAAAATTGAGATAGGCGAAAATTTTATTTTTAAATTTCTATTTAAATTTTTATTTTAAACTTTGATATTTTGCATACAGACTTAACGATCGGCGTTAGAGATATTAAAAATTACATGTCGTGAGTTCGAAATAATGAATGGCAAAATAAAAAACTGTAGAGGAACATCGGCGGGAAAAGAGGGAGAGAATGGCACCGCATTCCCTTCCCTTTCTTTCTCTATATAATGTCGAAATTATACACACAAAAAAAAAATGTTGGTATTTGCCAACTGAAATTCGGATACTACACTACGGTTATTACGAATTTCAGAAAATTGCACAACTTTGCATTAGATTTCACAACAAAGTTCGGTTAATTCAACAGAATTTTAGTTGCTACACCTAATATAAAAATCGTTGTACTAACTGAATTTATAAGTTGTTACCATTAATATACACTTTTCAATTCGGTTGGCACTTTATTTCTCTGTGTGTAGACTAATTTAATTTTTTAATAGATTTTTTCATTTTTTTTTTTTGACGAATAAAAGTTAACAAAAAGCTATGCAAACCAATTCTGATGTTTTGAACTCGATATTTTTGAATTGGGAATTATTTCATTTTTGTTGGGACTTATTTCATTGGGAGTTGCTCCGTTTTTGTTGGGACTTATTATTTAATTATGAAATATCACCCAAATATTGGGATTTATTTCATTTTTTTTCTTTGGGAGTTATTTAACTTTTTAAAGATGGGAGTTATTTCATTTTTGTTGGAAAATTTTTTGTAATAAAAAGTAATGAAAATATTTCATAAAAACGATGAATTTTATTCATTAAACACATGAAACTTTTTTAACGTTTGTGCTAGCATTAATGAAAAAAATTGTCACATTCTTTATGAAATTTTCATTGGGTCAATGAAACTATTCATTAAAATTGTTTTATTGAAACATGTTTCATTGATTCAATGAAACATTTCTTTGTAGACTTTTTTATGAAAAAAATCATTGCATTAATGAAGAAATTCATTAATAAAAAGTAATGAAAATATTTCATAAAAACTATGAATTTTATTCATTAAACACATGAAACTTTTATAACGTTTGGCTAGCATTAATGAAAAAATGTCACATTCTATATGAAATTTTCATTAATTCAATGAAACCATTCATTAAAATTTATTTATTGAAACATGTTTCATTGATTCAATGAAACATTTCTTTGTGGACTTTTGTATGTAAAAATGCATTGCAGGAATTGAAGGAATTCATTAATACTACGTACAAATTTCTATCAGTGTAGTTATAACTTGCTAAGAGGAATAATTTTAGGTCAGTTTAAGGGTTAAATATATATTTAATTGTATTGTAATTGTTTTATTATAATTTTGCACGCTAAATGCTGATAACTTTTAATATAAGTTCAAATTGCTTGTAAAGATTGGTTTTTTTATTATTAAATGCTATAAATTATCAACAATTGTTTTAGTTTTATAAACTACTAATATTTCTAAATGAAATTTAAATAATAATTGTCAATTAACTTAAATGAAATTTTGCTAACAAATTTAAAATGTTGCAAGTAGTTAAAAAAAATTGTTTTGAATTCCTTAAGCAAATGTAGGGGGATAACCGAAGAAAATTATAAAACGGTAATTTTAGAAATGGAGTGAAATTACAAGGGAGGTATTCCTTGTAATTTCCCAACACGTAAATAACATTTTTATGTTACCTGCTTATGTTTAAGAAAGAGTTATGCTTGAGGTTTAACTTTCAAATGCAATATATTAACCTTGAACAAGACTAAAGATAGACATTAATATATCGCTGAAAATTTGAAAATTTATAAAAAAAATAATATTTAAAAATTTTTGTAACACTTGCCGAAAAACGAGCAAATTATTAAAAAAAAATGTTTTTCTCTAATTACCTTTGTCTCCAGCTCTATGTCTCTGGTTACGAAATGTCCAACATTTCTTATAGTAAACAAAAGTTGAGGTGAAAAAAAATTTCGAGGTGAAAAAAGTTTGAGGTGAAAAAATTTGTTGAAAAAAGTACTTGAGGTGAATATTCAACACTATTCACCTCTATATGTCTGGTTACAAAATGGACAAGTCACGTAATTTAGTAAAATTATCACATTTGTATGAACAATTTTGAGGCAGCCTTACATTTTCACTCATAACTTTTGAAGCGCTGGACCGATTTAGCTCATTTTGAACACCACACTTCTAAACAAGCTACTAAACAGTCTGTGTGAAAATGAGCATCCTCCCTTTCGTCGTTATTGCATTTTATTTTTACCCATTTCAACATTTCATTTTCATCCATAGTAAAAAAAGAGCAAAAATATGCTAAAAAGAGTCAACTTCAAAAGCCTATAAAAACAAAACAAGGGCAAAGATTTCAAAACCCTTTGGGGGTTTTAGTCTACTAATGGTCTACTTTCATTTTCCGTTGGAATGGTCCGGGATGTCTGCCATGACCCGAAATTTGTTGCACAGTGTAATTTGCACTTTTTATGATTATTTTAGCATACAAATTACAAATTTTGAAAATAAAATTTTTTTATCCATAAAAAAGAAATATTTTAGTTATTGTACTTTTTTTAAATTATATATAGAGCAATTCCATATGAAAACGATCAAAATTGGCAAATTTTTGGACGACCCCTCTCCGATTTTAAAATAAATAGTCTCAATCGATTGCCCAGCAAAAAATAATGTACCTACATATTTTTTTTTTTTTTTATAGTGACTGGTTTAGTGGTGGTGTGCACCACTGTCATGTGACAAAATTGAAGAATTCTTCATAAGGGACCTCATTGAAAGTTGTTTTAAAAAAAAACTAAACAACTTTCAATGAGGTCCCTTATGAAGAATTCTTCAATTTTGTCACATGACAGTGGTGCACACCACCACTAAACCAGTCACTATAAACAAAAAAAAAAATATGTAGGTACATTATTTTTTGCTGGGCAATCGATTGAGACTATTTATTTTAAAATCGGAGAGGGGTCATCCAAAAGGTGATCGCTTTCATATGGAATTGCTCTATATTAAGAACTTTAATGATTGAAAAAATCGTTTAAATATAATTAACAGGCGTTAAAATATTAAAAGCTGAACTAAAAAAACCAATTTTAATTTATTTCTGTTTTTATTGTTTTATTTTTACAAAATTGTTCAATCTTTCTTTACATTTTTTATAACTTTTGTTAAAAGATGACATATTTTCGTATATGTCGGTACAAAATATGTAATTTTTTTATCGATCTGGCTTGGAATTCTGTAGAACGATCGACGGTTATAGTCCACTTTTTGTAGTTAAATTACGACCATATTAGATAAAAATGTTAAATATTGTTAACAATGTCGTTAAAAAACAAAAATTTATTATAGTTTAGCATAACGTTTTTGTGTAACATTGTCAAAACGATAACAATTTAGGTCTCGTTTTGAACAAAAATATATAGTTTTTCTTAGAGAATCTGTTCCTTGGAATTTAGTGACCAACTATTCAAAATCGTCAAAAATCTCACACATTCGTCAAAAACTGTAAGCTCTAGGCGAATTTAATAAAAAAATTTATTTATATCAAAGTTTTGGTTAATTCTGTTTGAAAGAAATTTTTCAGTTTTTTTATTTCAAAATGATAGTACAAGAAAATTTTTTTTTTTTTCATTACAAGTCAAATTTTTATGAAATTATGAAAAAATCATAAAAAATGTTAATGAAAAAAATACCAATATTAATGAATTTTTATTCAGTTAATGTAATTTTTTATTAAACCAATGAATCGATTTTAATGAAATCGTTTTATTAATGCTATGAAGGAAAATTCTATCAGTGTAGCTCTGAAATATGCGTAGGATCGGTTTTGTTATTGAAAAGTTGCTCAAAACAAATTAAATTAAAGATTTAATATGTTTTGAGCAAATTATTACAAATTAAAAAAAAATTTAAAATCCACAGGCAAAATGGTGCACACAGAGAAATAAAGTGCCAACCGAATTGAAAAGTTTATTTTAATGGTAACAACTTATAAATTCAGTTAGTACAACGATATTTACATTAGATTTCAGAATATTTTAAGTGGTGCAGCTAAAATTTAGTTGAATTAACCGAACTTTGTTGGAAAAACTAATATTCAGTTCTACCAACCCACTGAAATTCGATATAATCGAATTTTAGTCGTAGTAACCGAATTTCAATTGGCAAATAGCTAAATTTTTTTCTGTGTGTGGGCACACTTGCAAGGTCAAATTTTCGTTTTAAATTTTACCATTTTCGACCAATGTAAAGTGTAGAGAAATAAATAAAATTACATTCACAGCCTTTCTTAAAGTCCATCTGTTTAGAAACGGTTAAAAAATAATAATAATTATTAAAAAAGTTCTGAGAAAAACTTAAATGAATTAAGCTACATTTTCGGAGAAAATTGCCGATGTTCAAGTTTTTTTTGGAAACATTGACTTTGAGCATATTTCACCGCTAAACTATTTAAAATAATTTAAAGATTTTTTCTGAAGTTTGTTTATGAGTGTGTTTGGTAATCGCACAAATTTTAGTTATTTTCTTTTTTTGATTTGGTTTGGTAACAAAAAAGATATTGGCCAAAAACAAAAAAAGTTAAGGCAAAAAAATTTACATTTTAAGTTTTAACATCAAATATCTTTTTAGTTATAAGATATATCTCACCACCGTACGCATGTTTTTTGTTTATCTTTTATATTAGATTATCTCAGTGAAATTTGTTTTCAAATCGGTTCATATTTGCCAAAGTAGCACTTAAAGATTTTCTATAGGCGTCATAGTTATCACCCTGTTTAAGCACAGGGTGTCTCAAATTGCAATATTCTAAAAGCGTAGGTCCTCCCCTATAACTCATCCAATTGTTATGTGTATTGGGCCAGTAGTACAGAAGTTCTTTAGTTATTACCACTTTTTTTTTTTTGAAAACACACCACTGTGCACCCCTGAACTTGCTATTATGTTCTTAAGGGGTTTACTAGCTTTAGAAATCAATAAAAACGACAAAATTTAAGCAATTATAAAAATATAAATGAATGGTTTATTGAAAAAATTCTTTTTGCGATAGAAAAACACAATATTAGATATTATTCTAAAAATTATAATTCAGAATTCGGACTAACATGGCAACCCTGGTAACCATTTCATTATAGACCCTTTTAAGGCGAAATCGGGTGCCATCGTGGAGCCTTGGGGTACTCAACTGAGAAAAAAAAAATACACGAATAAATTCATTAGTCCCTAACGTAGTCGGATTTTTAAATTTTGTATTTGCATTAATATGGTACGTGGGTAAACTCAAAAATTAAAAGAACACCAAAAAAATCGTTGTTTTTTAATTAAAAAAAAATACTAGTCAAAAATTTAAAAATGTCTACGTTTGGCACTTAATTTTTAAGTCCTCCACAAAACAAAAAAACAAACGATTGAAAATTGGTCCACCCGTTAAGGCTTCACAGTGGCATCCGATTTTCAATATCTTGTTTTCAGACAAAAAAGCATTTAAAGTAAATATTTACTTCTGCTGTAAATATTTGTAGTTGTTTGTGCTGTAATGCAGTATCTTTATTTTTAAGTGAAAAAGCAGTAAATTTGTAGAAGAAATTTAATTTTTGACTACAATTGAAGTTCATTTAAAAAAACAAACCACATCGAATAACTGTATTATGATTTTACATTTATTTTATACCGTATTTTTTATGTTTTAAAACAAATAAATTTTTGTTTATTTTTTACTGCATATGTGGTTCATTTTTACTACAATTGTGGTTCATTTTTTGAGCAGTAAAAAACAAATGACACAATGTTAGTTAAATTAACTGAAATGTAAGGCGTCCTTTCTTCGAGTGAAATTTCATTTGTTTTTAACTACATTTGCAGTAGTTTTTAACTACATTTGCAGTAGTATTCCGAGTAAAGGGCAAGGAGTTTGTTTAACAAGCTGTAACTTTTTTATATTATACTCATAAATATAAAGTGCCAACCTAATTTAAAAGTGTATTTTGTAAGCTACAACCAAAAATTTTAGTATAGGTATATCCATGTTTAAATGCGATTTGAAAATATTTTGGGTGTTGCAACTAAAATCAAATTGTATTATCTGAATTCTGTTGTGTAAACCGATATCAAGTTGAAACAACCGATTTTTGTCCAAGTAACCGAATTTTATTTGGCAAATGGCAACATTTTTTTCTGTGTGTACGAAGAAACAGGTTTTGGAATTAAAAAGCAGTTATTTGCAATATATAACGTATATATAATGTATAACACCTCGTCTTCACGTGCATTAAAATGATAGCAAGAAATTGTCAAAATTATTTCCGCTCAACAAATTTCACGTCAAGACTCTAAGTCCTTAATTTTGTATTTCACATTGTTGAGGCGTTGCGTTATTTCAATGTAAGTATCTTAGTTATTTTGAGAGTAATTTTAAGTTTATATTACCTACACAATTCAATGAGGGGATATTAAATTAAATTTAGCTTTTAGCTTGAACTTTAAAATAATAGGTTTTTTAACGGTCATAAATCATTGTTTTAAATTTATATTTAGTTGTTAGATAAGATTGTAAATGATCATAGACAAAGGGTTTTTGATAATAAAAAGATTGCATGGTATTTAAAAAATTGCAATAAAATAGTATACACAATAAACGCACGTTAGACAATTATAAACTTCCCAGTGTAGAAAAGCATTATCATATAAGTGTTTATATAAGTGCATATTTGGTAATGGCAAGTACTTACAATTGTCATTACAAATCCCATTACTTTTATATGGGGAAATATAATGACATATCATTACTAAACACCTTACAAAAAATAGAAAAATATGTGGTTACCTACTTGCTTACCAGCATGGACAAAAATAATGAGTGTAAAAATAAATTTAAAAAAACTAAATTTAATAAAAAAAAAATTTTTTTAATACAAATTTTTTTTAATTAAATGTGCCCATACGGTATTCGAACACGGACTGTTGTCAGTCAATCGCTCTATCGTCTGAGCTATCTCGACATGTTATACTTGATAGATAAAAACATAAATGGCTTGTTTGCACAAAATGTTATTGCTTTCCAGCTTACAAAAAATCAAAACAAGTAGTGATATATGTACTTACTAAAAGTGAAAAAATTATGAGTCTAAAAATAGCTTTTGAAAAAATGTTTAGATTATTACTTTATATTTAAAATAATGACAAAAATATGTACTTGTGGGTAACGCATTGAAATAATGGGAAAATTAGCTAGTTTGTAGTAAGTCCTCATTATTTGTGTTAAAGTAGTACATAGTTACTCTATGAATTCATTACTGGTAGTGAGAAAAGTAATGACATGTCTTCACTGGGCGTTTTCACACTGGATTGTTAATGGCTGCATACACGTTGCAATTTCCGCCTTGGTCTAGCTGGTTTTCTATTCACTTTTTCAAAAACAAAACGAGAATGCGTCTACTGCAGAGGTAGCAAGACTTTTTTTACTTGTGTGACAAAAATGTAATTTAGTAATTCGTGATTCTCAAATTTAACAATTTTGCGAGCTTATGGCGTTATTTTTTCATATTTTTTATAATTATAAAACAGGCTATATCTCGAAAACTACACTCAATATAGTTTGTAGTTTAAATTAACTGAAATTACATTTTACATAAATGATAAATCATTTAAAATCCAGTGTAATTACTTTTCATTTAAATAAAATATTGCTTGTTATTTATTTTTAAATACATATTGTTCCAATAATAAACAAATTCGTAAGAACATAAATAAATGTTTAAATTTTAACCACAGATCAGTACACTCAAATAAAAAAGTTAGCAAAGTCAGCAAAAAATTTTGCTGAGTCAGCAAAATTTTAGTCAGGAGGGTGCTTGCAAAAAAATTTCTAATGTCAGCAAAAAAATTGCTAAAATCAGCTCGCTGATTTTCAGCAACAAAATTAGTAGATTCAGCAAAAGTTTTGCTAAAACTTAGTGGATTAGAAATTAAAAAACCCTTGCAAAACATTAATAAAATTTTGCTGAATATTGACTGAAAAAAACTCAAAAAATTTGTAAAAAAATTTTATTTTAGTTAATTTATTTTTATGAAAATCATAAAACATATTTTTCTGATTCTTTTTAAAATAATTTATCTTTCAACTACCTACATCATTGGTTGTCTAAATGATGCTTTCTTTTAAAGGAACGCTAATGCAGCAGATAATTATAGAAACGAAACGAAAAAATAACAAAATGTAACATATACAACCCTTTTTTTGCAATAAGAAAAAGGAAGCATATAAATTTACCTAAGATGTATGTCTTTCGCTTTAGTCTGTCTACCTGCTGTATATTTGTCAGCTCAATTTGACTCAAATACACGTTTAATCTTTTTTAAATTTATATATTTTATTTTGTCTTTTATTTAATTAATAGACAATTACTTTCACAAGCCGGTGATAACGCAAAATTTAAGTTGTTTCAATCCACAAAAACAGGTACAAAATCTTCCATATTTGATTGTTTTTAAGTGTCTTACTAGAGTTGTACTTTTTAGTATAATTTTCCTCGTCACTACTACATCTTGACATCTAATTCATTCTGCGTATAACTTTTAATCTGGTTGTCGTTCATACTATTGATGTGCTAGTCAGCACAATTTTTTTTAGCAAAATAAATTAGTGAAACATTAGTAAAATATTAGTAAAACATTAGTTCAAAACAGTTAAGTGCTGACTAAGTATAACAAAAATTTTAGTTTAAAACATAATTTTAGCAACAAATTTGCTGAAAAATAGTATACCTGATTTACAAGATGTTTTACTGACTTTTCTACTAACTTATTTTTTTGAGTGTAATAATAAATGTTTGATTCAGTTATTTGAAATTGTTTCAGTTTTTTGTTTTTGTTTGCTTTCTTTTTTTTCTACACTGCGTGTCATAACTATAATTACAAATGATTTTGGTTATTTTTTCTAATATTACAAAATTTAAGAGATTGCCTAATTGATTTAAGAGAAAAATTGCGTAATAATATTAGTGTTTCAAAACTGTTATTGAAGGGTGATTTTTTAGCAACTTTCTTTTGGGCAACACTGTTTTTGGCAGCTCAGCTGTTTTCGTGTAGCATGTTACTGTTAAACATGTTCAGTGTGGTCTTTAATTTAACCATGAATCGACATACAAACGAACAACGCTTGCAGATTATTGAATTTTATTATCAAAATTCATGTTCGGTTAAGAAAGTGCATCGTGCACTTCTTCCAATTTATGGTCACTTTGGGCAAGCTTCTGAGGCGGCTATTCGGTATCTTGTGACTAAATTTCGCACCAAATTTATATTATTGGTTATTAAACCACCAGCACGCATACGTAGAGTGTGGACAGAGAAAAATATTGCAGCTGCATCCGATCCGCCAGTGTTGTTGATGACCGTGAATTGTCGATTCGGAGCCGTTCGCATCAATTGGGCTTCTGTTACTCCACTACGTGGAAAATTTTGCGGAAGGATTTGGGTGTAAAGCATTTTAAAATACAGCTGGTGCAAGAATTGAAGCCACACGACCTACCACAACGGAAAACTTTTGGTGAAAGGGCGCTGGCAAAGTTGGATGAAGATACACTTTTTTTATCGGAAGATTGTGTTCATCGACGAAGCTCATTTCGGGTTGAATGGATACGTGAACAAGCAAAATTGCCGTATTTGGTGTGAAGATCAGCCAGAAGCATTGTTCTTCTAAAATTTAGGTCACCTAAATTTAGCAGAATGTGATTCTCCACTTCATTGAAAATTCTGCTGGCGAAAATTCAGGTACTATTTT
Organism: Delia radicum; assembly: GCA_021234595.1. Taxonomy (NCBI): domain Eukaryota; kingdom Metazoa; phylum Arthropoda; class Insecta; order Diptera; family Anthomyiidae; genus Delia; species Delia radicum. Next base: position 69,930,931 of record CM037854.1, on the reverse strand, counting down.
CTGTTATCATGCACTGAGAGAATTATCTTCACTTCAGTAATGAATTTGTTCTCATAGCTTTAATGAAAATTGTCACTGGAACTCGTCCATTGAAACTTTTCATAGAATCTATGAAACAGGTTTCATTAACGTTAATGTTTATGAAATGTTTGTAGAATAAATGAAAATCTTCATAAAACTAATGAATCATTCGGGTAATGAAGAGTTAATATAATACAGTGCAACACATAAAATGCAAACTTCTTCTCGTGTGTGGTATGTTCGAAGTACTTATCTAAACTAACAAAACATCATTTGGGTTTTCCTAGTTTAACTGCTGTTAGGGTTTTATGGACTCATGTATACATTTTCTAAAACTTAAACTTTCCGAAGAACATGCAAATTTTTCTCATGGCTATATCTCGGAAAACAATTGGAATTTTATTTTCCTTACTTGGGCACAATTGTAGTTATAGAAAAACAAAGTGTAAAACTAACTAATCCGAAAAAACTGCATCTAGTGCCTCGAAACTGCTTAAATGTCGATAAATTTGTCTATCTTTTTTCACCATTGTTGGACCATGTGGGAAATTCAGTAAAGTAATCTTCAGAAAAAATATTCCTTATAATATAATTCATATTTCTTCAGAAAAGTATAACGCTGGAAAATGCTTTTTTACATTTTCACATGTAATTTACTCAGAAAAATCGAGATTTTAGTTTATCAACTATGTGCAATTTTTGTCCATAAATGTAGTTGTTGTAAGTGACATTGTTTGGAGTGAATAACAATTGCACAGCAAAAACATTAAATGCTTCAAAATGGAAAATAACAAGTGAACAAAAACAAATGAATTTTGTTACTTTTGTGGTCAGTCATATAGTGCCCCAAGTTGGAAAGAAGGCGCGAACAAATTTGTTAACTCCGGAATTTATATTTGCATATACCCAACATTTTGATGAAGTTGACACAAGTGGTGAATATTTCACGCCGAATACAGTGTGCAGTAATTGCTATAGCACTATTTTGAATTGGTTTCATCGACGAAGAGGACACTTGCGGTCATTATGAAACCTACACATGCATTATTTATGATGTTGTAACAAATAAGAGGAAATTGAAGACAAAAGCATATGTTGCAGCTTTAACTGCCTCACTTCCAGTGCCACGATCTGATGGTGTCGAACCAGCTAAACCACCTAGTTCTGAGATTATGTCCGCATGAGCACTCAAAAGTGTTTTCTCCTTGCCGTCCAATTTGCAAGATCCCGATTATGTGCCCAATGCAGAAGATGATGAACCAAAAGCATTAACACAAAACGAAATGGATTACATTGTAGCTAATTTGAGATTATCACAACGGAATTCAGAATTTTTTACCTCATTTTTTGAAGCGCAGAAAACTCACACAGCAGAGCGTTAGCGCCACTGCATACCGGAAACGCCAAGCCCCAACGCATTTCCCCAAATTTCATCAACGACCTGTAAATTAGGGAGGCACCCCGATTTTTATCCGAAATATAGAGCATATTAAGAGCTTTAAAATAAACAAAAATGGCAACAGTACACAAGATATTGAATTTTAAAGTGGCAATATTGTCGCGACTGGGAGACTTTGGGTTAAATTGTGACCCTGCGTATATTCGGCCCCTTTTGACTTAGGTTTCTAAAAATTTGTATTTGTCAGTTTTTCACTTTATATAACAACTAAAGGGTTCGCCATCTAACTTTTTTTTTCAACTAGTGCTTATTTCGTGAATGGTAACAATAAGTGTTACTCATGTCTGATTTGACAGATAATTAGTTTTATCCTTCCGCTGAACGAATATGGTTGTGTATACGCTTGAACAACGCTGGGAAATATTGCGACATTACTTTGAAAATCATGGTAATGTTGCAGAATGTGTGCGAAAATTGCCATTTTTCTTCGAAAATGAGCAAGGAGTGGCCGTTACAGTCAATGGTGATCGTTATCGGGCCATGTTGAACGAATTTTTGTTCACAAAAATTGAAGAGGAGGACATTGGCAACATTTGGTTTCAACAGGACGGAACAGGAAGCCATTGGTGAAATACAGCTGCACACAATCGATAATTTGCTTAAAAATTTTACCGATCGTGTAGGCTACTGCATGGCCAGCCGAGGCAGCCATTTGAATGAAATTATTTTCCATTATTAACCGGAAGGATTGTACTTTCAAATAAAAAAAAAAAAATTGAGAAAATATTCAGTAGTTTTTTTTATAGCATCTTCAAAAAAAAAAAAGTTATTTGGCGGACCCTTTATATCAAATTTCATCAAAATCGGAGGGGGTCAAAAAAAATTCACGGTTGATTTGCCATGTTTCATGTTTTTAAATTGTTCGTTTGAATTTTCTTTTTGTTATTAATCGAATAATATTAATTCGAGTGACAACCCTAGTTACCCGCATGTGCCGAAAAATAATGGCCAGTTAAACACGAGTGCGCTTAATTTAAATTTTAACACATGAAAATTAAATTCAAATTGAATATCTCTTGATACAAACTTTCAGTTTACTGAACTCACTCAATTGTCTCAAATAATTTCTACACAACCTGACCAACTGTGCCGCTTTTAATGGATGTTCCCCCGCTGTATGACGGCTTATCGGCGGCAAAATATGACTTTAGTATTTGTATTTTTTTTTTTCTCTCTAAGAAAATGAAAGTTATTATTGCATTTTCTCTCGCTGAATCTAAAGTTTAATCAAAAAGTGTTGGTCACGTTTATCATACAACATTATGTTATAAGTTGCTCACTTTCACTACAAAGAAATGAACCTACAGAAAAATATATAATTTTGTGCTTTTATGCTAGTTAGTAACTACTTGGTTTACAAAATTTTTTTGAAAAATTCAACAGGTTTTTACCAAAAACATGTTAGTTGTATGTTATTTGTTCCAGCCAAAAATTTAATGGCTAAAACGTTGATATACAAAATCAACAAAAAAAAAACGGGTAAAATTAAAAAACAAAACTTTAAGGGCGAGTAGCTTTTCTAAAAAATAACATAAGTTTAACTTTAGCCATATATGTTTCCATATAATTTTGACATTCGTTACCATGGTCTTTAGTTATTTTTAGATAAGTTTGGGTTATTTTGAGATAAGTTAACAGGGATAAGTCATAAATATTTGTATTGTTTTATTAGTGCTTTTAAAGATTTGAGTGATATATTTTACTCCGTAGTTGTTGTATATGAGTCAGTCCATGTCAAACCGAACGGTGTTTTACATACGATTTTTGTTTTCTTTGAAATTTGGTAGATGTATATTTATTTCAAAAACTTTTGACATATGGGCAATTCCACCGAAAGGGTACCAAGACCAAAAAACCAAAAGTTCTTGAATCCAATTTGTTTAAACATATTTTCATAGGAAAACAATCAAATTTAACTAACGTGAACAAATTTTACATTTATTCATAACCCATTTCGAGATATTCGAATATAAAGTCGAGCAAGCCAATTTTTTCTCATTGGGCCATTTCTATAGCACCTTTTGTTTTGATAAAAGTTCTTAAATAGAAGCATTTAATATTGACTTTTGCTTTTCAAAAATTTTTCTGGAGATACAAAGAGCTAAAAAAAAATGGATAACAAACTTTGCAATTAAAAATAACGGTAAGTTTTTGCTATGCTTTATTACATATTTCGATGTACCGCGCGACATTGAAAAACAACATTTGTAATTATTGCGACAAGTGGACATGACAAAAGTTCATAAAATATTAAGAACAAACACAGATTTTTATTACAATTAAAATAAAATTTATTTATAACTGCGAAACTGTTGCTTATGTAGCGAAACGTTGTATGAACAACGTTGTATGTATTAAAGGAATTGTAATTAGTAATTTTTTTAAATTTGTTTCAGCAAAATCGGACTAGTGGTTCTCGAGTTATGTCAAAAAAAAAAATCACCAAAGGTGACAATTTCCCCTATATGATAGTTACTAACTTCAAATCGATATATCTCGATTCCTATAACCTATAACTTCTTTTTTTAACGATATAACCCTTTGAACCCTTCCCGATCACTGACCACTACCATTTGTCTCACAGTGTTATTTAAATATAGATGAGTATAAAATCGATTTTATAAACAAATTAGGATGTTCCTCAATAGAATGGAATTTTTTCGCAGTTATCAAAAGGAAAGTCTGGCAGATAACGAAATCCAAAAACGCAGTTATACCAGATGCATTTTCATTTTATCAATGTGCAGAAAATAACATAAATGGAGTTAAAATGTATTTTATGTCATCTAAACAGATTGAAGAGCATTCCTTGCTATATAATTTAGACGAAAAATGGAAACAAGTTAAAAGCATTTCAGGTATATCTCAGTTGCACTTCTTTTGTTGCGATGGTCAAGAAGTAAAAGCAGCCAGGACTGCTTATTCTGAAAAAAACTGTGTTTGATATTTCTGACACTATTTTTATTTAAATTTATTTTTGTTTATTATAATTAATACTACACAATACTTTGTTCAAATAACATATTTTTTTTTTTTTTCGGTATGTTCGTTGTTATATGAAAATAAATACACTGAATTCTTTTGTTGATTTAAAAATATGTTTTCTAAGCTTATTTATTTAAAATTTGTTAAAAAAAACAACTAAAAGAACATAAATATGATGATGGAAGAAGGTCCCGTGCGACATGTCCCGTGCGACAATGATTAAAGTTAAATTAAAAAAAAAGTATAAATAATTTTGAGGTAACATTTTACAACTTTTAAGAGACATTATTAGCCAACATTCTAAAATTAGTCGCAATTTGATATTGCCTCAGGTTTCGCTGAAAACAGAGTTTTAATTGATAGTCGCGAAAACCACTTCTGTTTTTGTCCCGTGCGAATGGTTGGTTTTTTGCGATTATCTCGAAAACTTGAAAAAAATTCCAAAATCAACCTAGGTAACTATTATAGGGCTAGTTAAGAGCTATAGGTTTACCCTTTTGTCAAGAAAAAATTTCTTTTTATTTTGACTTTTTTTTCAACCTAAATGTGTTCAAAGGTCACGTTCGACATGATGGAATTGCCTATATATTTTTGGAAAAAATATTTTTTTTTTAATTTTCAAACACAAATAACTCATTAAATAATCATGTAATTGTTTAACTTTAGCCCTAAGTGCAAAGAGGTAAAAAAAAGAGCCGAACCTCAAGAGGTTATAACATTGAAATTATTGTTAATAATAATTTCTAAATTAAATTTATAAAAAGCATATTAATTAAGTACCCATCAAAAATGTTTAAGATTCTCTGGAAGAATGATTCCTTTCTATAACAAGTCAATGTTAAATTCATCGATTTAAATGCTCGATTAGAATCATTCCTTGGCAGAACAGTTTTTGCTGCGTATTAATTGTGACTGTCTATATGACGTTAAAATAACACTGTACTAAAATACATCACAAAATTTACACCGCTGCGATGTCTCAATATAAACACAAGTTGGCTACTCTGTGCGTAAAAAGAATACGCCAATCTGGTAACGCAAGTGAATATAAGATAAACAAAAATCTAATAATAGAATGTTTGTATGTGTTAGTGTTTGTTACTTCTGAGTAATATCCCTGCAGGAAGCTTGGGGTCAAGTGTCTCCAAGTCTCCACTTTTGTCTATTATTTTGTTGACATTGTCAACTAAGCGTCTACACTTTTTACTTTATTAACTCACTAGTAAATTTTTGGTTCCAATGTCTACATATGGTCCCATTAGAACTAATTAGTCACTGGTGAATCTATGGTTCTTATGTCTACATGTGGCCCCATAAGAACTAACGAGTCCCTAGTGAATCTTTGGTCCAATGTCTGCATATGGTCCCATAAGAACTACCTAGTCACTAGTGAATCTATGTTTATAATGGCTACATATGGTGCCATAAGAACTACCTAGTCACTAGTGAATCTTTGGTTCCAATGTCTACATATGGTCCCATAAGAACTACCTATTCACTACCTAGTCAATAGTTCTAATGTCACTAGTGATTTTCAATGACACGTACATGTTAAATGTCTATAGCAAATTACATTGCCTGGGGAATATTTGGTTAGTAGTACTGGTGACACAGTCAATAGTGAATCAATACTTTTTCACTATTGACATTTCCTGCAGGGATGCAATAACAGAAAAGCTGAATAGGAAAGAAAACTGCAAGTTAATTGCATTGTATTCAAGGCCGTACTTGGTTGTGATCGTTAAGCAGTTGCGACTTGGTATTGTTACTTTTGTAATGTAACAAAAGACGCAGGTTCGATTCTTACAGCCGGCAGATAGTTAAAAAAAGTATTATACAGAGACAATCTAACAATAACAATACAATTTAAATGGAAAATCACTGATGAAGCCAGTTCATAAAAAGGCAGAAACTGGTCTAGTCTGATTTGAAAATTGATAGTGTTTATAATTTGTAGAGAAACCCATTTATTCTTCTTAATCACAAAATTTCTAAATTAATTTTATAAAATGGATATTAAGTATTAATTGCGACTGTCTATATGACGTTAAAATAACACTGTACTAAAAGAAAAATATTTAAAATTAATGAAACACTGTTCAAAATTAGTTAAAATTTTTGTAAAAAAAAGTATTTGGAATTCAAAAACTATTAATAATTTCGTATTTTTCGATATCTTTTAATTTTTTTTTTTTGTTACTTCAAGTAAATTATAATTTAACAATTTAAATTAAAGAAATACTAAATATAACAAATACATTTAAAAAAATTGTTGAATTGAAAATTTCCAGACGATTTTTTTTTATTGACGTTTGTATCGAACTAGTGACCTAGAAATGTAAATTTTTAGATTTCACATTGTCAATTCATATTTTAAATTTGAAATGGAAATTTTCTATTTTCGTTGTGTATATTAAATACAATTTATAAATTGTTAACTTAATGTCGTTTGAAACTTCTAGGAAAAAATTTTAAATTTTAAAAATTTAATCTTCAAACTTGTATGAAAATCAAAACGAAAAAGGTTCTGAATTTTTTTAAAAGTTTTATAGTGTGATTTTAATCGGAACCCCAATAGTGTGATTTTTCAACATTAGCTTTTAAAAGATTAAATCTTTTAGATAAAACAAGACAAAATGGCGATTTAAAGCCTGTATGAAAATGTGGATTATTAGATATTGTCGTAACTTAAAAGAATTCCAAAAATATTCTTCCAGGATTCCCAATTTTAGCTTTTTTAAATAAAGTATTTGACATTTCTTGTGTTGTCATATAACGTGTTTCGGGTTCATAAATTTGTTTTTCTAATAAAAGTCGAATTTTTAAAACACAAATGTAAAATTTAATTTATTTGAATTGAGCGGGATCTCCCGGCATCCTGGGAAATTTGAAAAAACAAAATCTTGCTGTCCCGGTAAATGAAAAATGAAATGTAAAACGGACTATACGGAGAATCATTAATTTAATTAACCTTCATAATACAAACAGGCTAGGTCCGGGAAAGATCCAGAGGTATTAATTTTTTATGAAGCAACCACAGGGTGTCTTAAAGGGGGGGGGGGGGGGGGGGGAGGTTAAGGTATTTAAATTTTTTTTTTGCATTTTCTTTTATTTTTTTGAATAAATGCTTAATATGTTAAGAATATTGTGTTAAAATTTCATTACATGATTGTATATGAACGTTTTTACTCGGGCATTAATTAATTTATAATTTCTTTAATTACAATTGGAAATTATCAATATCAATTACAAATTTTCAGTATTTCAAATAGAACACTTTATAATTTATTTGAAATTTTCTTGGTTTCAGCGGAAAAGGTAAAAAAAACAGCAAACTCTTTTGTAGCTTGAAAACTATAATATTATGTTTCACATAAGTATTTTTACCATATTTACAAGTTATATTCGATTTACATATATGAGAAGACCTTATATTAATATTTTGAAAATTGGAATAAACCATGCGATATATATATATATATATATATATATATATATATATATATATATATATATTATTGTGGCCCCTAAAAAAAGTGTTAAATCTTAAGGTCTCACCCCCCAAAAATATGCGAATGGCCAAAAAATGATAAATTGACTTATTTTGTAAATTTAAAAAAAAATCTGGGGTCATTTTGGGCACCAGGTCTACATGGGTTAATGTTGTTCAAAATTTTTTTTGTCAACCTTCGGTAGCGATGATAAAAAAAACAACTAACATTACAGAAATAGCAAATTTTTAATTTTAAATATTTTATGACAGCAAATAAGCCGTTTTATCACCAAAAAAACGCAATTTCCTCGAAATCCGCAAAAATCCAATCGTTGCCCTACCCAAGTGGATATCTTTAAATTTTTTTTATGTTCATTCTCTAAGGTGTTCTAAACAAGCTACTGGTCTCCAAACCTCAATTTTTTCGGTTTCGTTGAAGAAAACATTTTTAAATTTGAAATTAGAGATTTGAAAAACGTTCCAAAAATTTTGTCCGCGACGTCATCTTACGACAGGTTTACGACATCCAATTAAAAAATCTTGTTCCATATCTCATAGCCTTGAGTCTTCTAAGTAAAAAAAACTATAACTTAGTAATCGATTTCAAAAATATTTATGACGTGTGGCCGAATTTCTCAATGAAGTAATAATTTAACCTTTTTTGGTCTGGGGCATTATTTATTAATGGGCTGGTTCTTAACCGAATTTGAGTTTTTATACCTTTTTGAATAGATAATTATCTCTTTATATCAAATAATTTAACATGTAGAATAAAATTTTTTCCCATAATTGAAAAATTTACATAAGTCTCAAAAAAGTCAGTTTTTCCCATATAAACGCATTTGTAATTTTCAATCGCTTTGAGCGACCTCTAAACATTTTTCGATTGGCCCAAAACTTCGTATTTATCACTTTTTTGGCTATTCGCTTATTTCTGGGGGGTGAGACCTAAAATTTGAACACTTATTTTTTGGCTCATATAACGAAGGGCCACCCTAATATACATATATATTTAAAATAATACATACACTGCTATACCCTAATACATTACTGTTAAACGCAAAGTAAATGACGGAACTTGCTTAAAATTTGACAGTAGTCTATTAACAGGTAGTACTTGATGAGAGCAATGTTGCGTTTCATATAACTAGGAGGGAAGTTCGAAAAGTCGCGGACTTATTGATTCGCCCTCGTAAATTAGATATAATATTATCATTTCACGTATCATTTTATTAAATTAGATCATTACAAAATTCGGACAAACCTGTATCAAATCACTTCTAATTGTATCTTAATCAATCGAATATGATACAATTAGATCTAATGTGATACAATTTAATCGGGCCATTTTTCGGATGAAATTTTATAAAATAAAGTGTGTGGCCATATAATATTAAATAAAACTATATAAAGCATTATATCGGGTTTTTTTAATCGGGTATTTTTTTCCAAGAACATGTATCAAATATTTTTCAAATAAGTATACATCCGCTAAATGTCAAAGCAAACAAAACTGGTGATTTAAAAAATTGTTCGGTTGGACATGGAATGACTCATATATCACTCAAAACTCAGCAAACAATAAAATTAAATTTTTGTATTTGAAAATTTGAGTTAATAATGCAATTTAGTTTACATTTAGATTTCAATGCGACAAGTAGTATACTGACCGACTGACTGAGCTACTCACTAGGCTCCTTTTGTGATAAGTTTTTGCAAAATAATCCATTTTTATATAGACATATTAATTTCAAAATTTTATCAATTAAAGTTCGTTTAAACAAACCAAAATAAAATAATAAAAAATAATCAAATGTTATAAAAGGTACTTGAACTTTATCTAAATCTAAATAAGATTACGTTAAATATCAATAAATATGAGTATAAAATTTACAAATAATACATTGAGTTCTTTTTTTAATTAATGAGTTCAATTTTAAGTACCAAGAAATAAGTAAAAGTAATTTAAAAGTAAAGAAAATGTGATTACAATCGCAAGACGGAAAAAAGAATTTCAAATTACTTTTCCATAACGTCGCAAATTGTAAAGAGTGTATATAATGTGCCAATAATTCATTTTTAAAATACACATTAAACAAAATCGAGTTTATTTAAAAAATAATAATTTTGAAAAAAAAAAAAAATCTACAAAATGCCTGATAACGAAGATCAACTTCAAACAACAACAATACACACAAATGGTGATATTTTACATGAAGATTCCACATCATCCACTCAACCCTCTTCCATCTCAGCCTATTTTACAAATAATAATATAAATAATATACGATTGCATTTCAGTAATATTAATTATGTTAGTAAAAAAAGTAAGTAAAATATCAAGTAACTGGTGTAAAATTTTATAACAAAAATTTAATAGCTAATAGTATGTAAAAACCATAACTGTGATCTATAACCTCAATTGTCTATACATTAGGGCGGGTAGATTTAAAAATCGCTCAACGTTCAAGGAAAATCGTATTCTAGGGAGCAAAATCAGAAACTTTGCCGAAGAAACCATACCTCTAAAACGAATTATGATGTCCCGACTTTTGACCCGTAGGGTCAAATTTTGAAAAAGCCCACTTTTATATTTCAAAAAGTAGGAGGAATCTCTTATTTAAATTTATTTTCATCGGGATAAACATTAATTGCATTTATAGTAATTAAATGTGCTAAAGTCCCAAAACTTATTTAACAAATTGTGAAAAGCAATCTGATGTAGGCGTGTCCCTATCCGGATTTCATTCCTGCCTAAGGAAATCTTCAGGGGACTTTGTTATTATAATTTCTAGAGATATTTGTTATGTTAAATCACAAACTCAATGAGAATTTCTTGTCCTCGTCTAGGAGCGAGATTCAAAACTTAAAATATCAAAAAAAAAAAACAAAACAACAACAAAAAATTGTCACAATTGGCTTTGTCATCTTCCAAATACTACTCTGTTTTTTTGACAGACCTAGCAATGTAGTGACGTTTATTCAAGTAAATCAACAATAGAAAATCATATGTTTTCTATTAGTGTCAGTTACATTTAAATTTGCACAAGCACCTGCATATTTGTTATTTAAATTTATTTTCATCGGGATAAACATTAATTGCATTTATAGTAATTAAATGTGCTAAAGTCCCAAAACTTATTTAACAAATTGTGAAAAGCAATCTGATGTAGGCGTGTCCCTATCCGGATTTCATTCCTGCCTAAGGAAATCTTCAGGGGACTTTGTTATTATAATTTCTAGAGATATTTGTTATGTTAAATCACAAACTCAATGAGAATTTCTTGTCCTCGTCTAGGAGCGAGATTCAAAACTTAAAATATCAAAAAAAAAACAAAAACAACAACAAAAAATTGTCACAATTGGCTTTGTCATCTTCCAAATACTACTCTGTTTTTTTGACAGACCTAGCAATGTAGTGACGTTTATTCAAGTAAATCAACAATAGAAAATCATATGTTTTCTATTAGTGTCAGTTACATTTAAATTTGCACAAGCACCTGCATATTTGTTATTTAAATTTATTTTCATCGGGATAAACATTAATTGCATTTATAGTAATTAAATGTGCTAAAGTCCCAAAACTTATTTAACAAATTGTGAAAAGCAATCTGATGTAGGCGTGTCCCTATCCGGATTTCATTCCTGCCTAAGGAAATCTTCAGGGACTTTGTTATTATAATTTCTAGAGATATTTGTTATGTTAAATCACAAACTCAATGAGAATTTCTTGTCCTCGTCTAGGAGCGAGATTCAAAACTTAAAATATCAAAAAAAAAAAAACAAAACAACAACAAAAAATTGTCACAATTGGCTTTGTCATCTTCCAAATACTACTCTGTTTTTTGACAGACCTAGCAATGTAGTGACGTTTATTCAAGTAAATCAACAATAGAAAATCATATGTTTTCTATTAGTGTCAGTTACATTTAAATTTGGCACAAGCACCTGCATATTTGTTATTTAAATTTATTTTCATTTCAATCTCTCCAAAATTATGGGAGCTACTTCTTTTCCGGGAGACGCGCTAGCAGATTAATGCATAAATCATCATTCTAGGTGACCGTTAAGGGGTTAAATTTTAAGTTGAAAGAGGGCCTTTTTAGCCGTGTTTTTATAACAAAATGTGCAAATCTCGGGATAGAGATATTTCAGAAAGTAGGAGGAGTCTTTCCCAGATTAGGGTCTCTATTTCTTCTCCGGAAGACGCTCTAGCAGATTAATGTATAAATTATATTCGATTGGGTTGGATTCGATTGGGGCACTCTAAATGGGTCAAAGTGGACTTTTTCAAAAGTCGGGACATCAGAATTCGTTTTAGAGGTATGGTTCCTTCGGCAAAGTTTCTTATTTTGATCCCTAGAATACGATTTTCCATACAAATCGACCCGGCCTACTATACATACTACATTGATAGATTGTTCGACATTTTTCGAAAACCGATTTTCGGGTTTTTCGAATAGTTGTGTTGTAAATAGCAAATAATACTTTAGAGTCATTCCATATAAAACCAGCAAAAAATATCAAATTTTCTACCTCTACCCCCTTAAATTTTTACCAAACTTGGTATGGAAGGTTAGTGACACATAAATATGCCATCTTTTGGGTTGTTAGCTCTAACGGTTGTGGAAATATCGCGTTTTAAAATATGAAAAAAATCGAAAATTTAACAAAATAGTCGTACTTAATCGTCCGTATCTTCTTAACGCTCGCTACGTAATTTATTGATATAAAGCCAATGTTGTCGAGCTTTAAATAAAAGAAGCAAAAAAAAAACAATTTTTATTTCCAAATTAATATATGAAGCTCTTACGAGATTCAAAGTTTTGGATACAAATCTGAAAGAATATACTTAATATAGTACAAAAAAGATTTTCATAAGAAAATATTTTATTGAAAAAAATAAAAATAAATGTTTTTGCAAAAGTAGTTTCACATAATTGTCCATATATTTTTAACGGTTTAAGCTACAAGAGTCATCCAGACGTCATTTGTATGTTAACCCACAAACGGGCTGTAGAATTAACACTGTCATCTGTAATTATGGATGGAATAGGTATTGAGGAATCGGATACTCTTGATGTTCTGGGCATGAGAATACAGTGTGATGTCCGTTGGAATAAGCACGTATTTCAAGTGTCGAAAGAGGCATTCAAATGTCTCGGTTTTTAAAACGGTGCAAGACTGATGCTATAAACACATAGACGACTGCAGCTACACGACTACAGCCTGTCAAAAATAAAATACACGTTTATATGAAAACGATTATTTTGGCAACAACACAGCTACACGGCTACCCGACTACTTTTGCCGCTGTAGTCAACTTGGGATAATTTCTATTTTTGTTGGCTACAAAACAAAAATAGTGTTGACAATAAAACAAAATATGTAACAAATTAGTGCTTTAAAATATTTTATATTGTTAAACTCAAAAAACGAGCAACATTAAATGCTATAATTGCATTAATATTCAAGAGGGGTTAGATACATTTATTTTTACGTTATAATAATGTATTATAAATAAGTAATTGTATTTTTAAGTCAACTTTATATACGTGTCTACAACCATGCATGTTGTTCTATTTTAAGAAAGCAAAAAAGATGTAATTGGCACTACTGAAAAGAAATTCATTTGTATAAAACACAGCTGTTTACTATGTTGCTGTCGTTTCCAAAATAATAAGTAGCTGACCACACGGCGACGATTGCAGTGAACGGCATTTGTAGTCGTGTAGCTCTGTAGCCTGCTGTGGTCTATGTGTTTATAGCATTACTTATGCGATCTCCTCACTATTTATACCAGCTATATCCGGCCGAAAATGGAATACAACTCTCATATATGGGCAGGGGATCCACTGTCTATTCTGAAGCTTCTGAACCGTGTTCAGGGGAGGGCGGTGAAGCTTATCAATGACAGTAGTGTATCCAACTCTATTGATTCATTGGAGCATCGTCGGAATGTGGGTTGTGTGACACTTTTCTATCGCTATTACCATGGGAGATGCTCATCTGAGATAAATGAACTTATTCCACGAGCCCGAGTTTTTACTCGTAATACTCGCTTATCTAGTAGAGCACGTCCGTTTGTAGTTGATTGTCCTGTGTTTCGCACAACGCATTACAGAGAAAATTCGTTTTTTAGTCGAACGATTCGTATGTGGAACAAACTTCCCGCAGAAGTCTTCCCTGTTACTTACAATTTAGAAAAATTTAAATCAAATATCCACAAACACTACTCGCTCTTTCCACCTTCACATACCCTATTTTCCTGATCAATACAATGCACTGCATGAGTAGGGGGCATCCCCTGGTTAAAATTAAAAAAAAGGAGCTCTCTTGCATGAACAACTTTTATGAAAAAACTGATTTTTTGAAAAAACTAGTTCAGAATATTCCGTTTTACCGATGATTTATGTAAATTTAATGTTTTTAATATATTGAAGCTTAAAAATAACAATTCAGAAAACCGGGTATACGATAACAAGGACCCGGTTTATTCGAAATTCGAAAATTTAACTTTTTATAAAACCAACAACGCACAAAAAACCGGTTGAAATCCGTTTTAAAAAACCGACTAGATCACCCTAATACATACCATAATCACATATTGTGAACTTTTAACTATCGGTTTACTTTTGAACATTCAAAAATTAACTGAAATTACAGTTTTTTTTCTGAATTGTCCACTCAGATTTTTTTTTTGTTTTATGCAAAATTTTGAATTATTTTTAAATTTGGAAAATTCTGATAGTAAGTCTGATTGAATACCGTTTTAGCCTACTCTGATAATCACTGTGAAGACTATAAAACCACCCACAGATTTCGATTAAAAGAATAATTCATTTGATTTATTTTTTTTTAATTTGTATGTACGATTTAACCCATTAATGCCCATTGGCAACTTGAGTTGCCAGCAGAGTTGTTACAATTTAGCATGCTCTGAAAAACATTGAGTGTTCAAACATTTTGTCTCAAAATTAGAAAAAAAAATTATTTGGGCATTATTGGGTTAATTCTGAATTTTCGCATTTAATTCACATTGGGTGTATCGGTAGAAGACCCTTAATACAGTCAGCTAAAATTTTAAAAGGGCGTAATAAAAATGTAAAAAATTCAAAATTAAGTTTTTGATATGATGGTCTAGACTAAATTACATGTCCCTACAAAATTTTGAACTTATGCGTCAACTAATAAGGATTTTATGAACGAAATTCAAAAGACCGCAACAACAAGTGTATGAATTTCAAAAACGAAAAGGCATACAATAAAGTTGGCTTTGATATTTTTTTTTGTAAATTTTTGTTTGGAAAAATGCTAATATCCCAAAAAAAAATCACAATTTTGAGCTACATCCCATTTCACATCTTAAATGTTGCTACGTTTTTTTGTTTCAGAAAAAAAAAATGCTAAAAAGGCGTAACAATCATAACTCGAAGAATATTAACTAAAAAACCAAAAATCCCATTTA